>PVJC01043551.1:0-14473 GCA_004026665.1 Murina feae
CTTTTCTCCTTCTCCTTCTTAAAAATAATAGTGGTCCTTTTAACATTTCTTGTAATACTAATTTGGTGGTGATGAACACCTTTACTTTTTTCTTATCTGGAAAGGTCTTTACCTTGGTTATAAATTCTTGTTTTCCCTCACTTTTTATATTTTGTCTCAATCTCTGTGGTGTGCAAAATTTCTGTTGAGTAATCAGCAGTCTTATGGGAACCCACTTGTAGGTAACTTACTACCTTTCTCTTGCTGATTTTAAGTTTCTGTCTTTGTCTTTAAACTGCCATTTTAATTATGATGTGTCTTGGTGTGGGCCTCTGTGGTTTCATCTTGTTTGGGACTCTGCATTTCCTGGACTTGTATATTTGTTCCCTTCACCAGATTAAGTAAATTTCCCATCATTATTTCTTCTTTTATTTTTGTTTTCTTTAAAGTTATTTATTAAATTTATTTATTTACTTATTTATTTATTTACTTATTTATTTATTTTATTGATTTTTCACAGAGAGAAAGAGAGAGGGACAGAGAGTTAGAAATATCAATGAGAGAGAAACATCAATCAGCTGCCTCCTGCACAGTCCCCACTGGGGATGTGCCCACAACCAAGGTACATGCCCTTGACCGGAATTGAACCCAGGACCCTTGAGTCTGCAGGCCGACGCTTTATCCACTGAGCCAAACTGGTTAGGGCTATTAAATTTATTTTTGATTGAGATTATTGGAGAGACATTGATAACAAAATCATACATATGTTAAATGTACAAATCAACAGAACGTCATCTTTGTATTCATTATGTGTCTATCACTCAAAGTAGGGTCCCTTTTCATTCCAATTTATCTCTTCTCTGCCCTCTTTCACCCTTGGATATTCTTTTCCCTCTGGCTATCATTGTACAGTGTTTTATATATTGCTTAATTCATTCACCTTTTTTCACCCAGTTTTCCAACACCTCCCTCCACTAACAGCTGTCAGTCTGTTCTAAATATCTATGCTTCTATTTCTATTTTTTTGTTTATTTTCTTCATTAGATTCCACATATAAGTGAAACTATATGGTATTTGTCTTTTTCTAACTGGCTTATTTTGCTTAGCATGATAATCTCTAGGTCCATTCATGCTGTTGTAAAAGGTAAGATTTCCTTCTCTTTTACGGCCAAGTAGTATTCCATTGTGTAAATGTCCTACAGCTTTTTTATCCATCCATCTACTGATGGGCACTTGAGCTATTCCCATGTCTTGGCTATTGTAAATAATACTATAATGAACATAGGGGTACATATCTTCTTTTGAATTAGGGTTTAAGGTTTTTTTTAGATATGTTCCCAGAAATAGAATTGCTGAGTCATAAGGCAATCCCATTTTTAAAATTTTGAGGTAAGTCCACACTTTTACTACAGTGGCTGCACCAGTTTTCATTCCCACAAAAGTGCAGGAGGGTTTCCTTTTCTCCACATCCTCACCAGCACTTGCTGTTTATTGATTTATTAATAGTAGCCATTCTGACAAGTGTAAGTGATAACTCATTGTGGTTTTAATCTGCATTTCTCTGATAATTAATGACATTAAGCATGCTTACATATGTTTATTGGTCATCTGTATGTCCTCTTTGGAGAAGTATCTGTTCAGATTCTTTGCCCATTTTTTTTGATTGAATTGTTTTCTTGGTGTTGAATTGTGTAAGTTTTGTATGTATTTTAGAAATCACCCCCTAATGTGATATATCATTGGTGAAAATGTTCTCCTATATAATGGGTTTCCTTTTCATTTTGTTGATGGTTCCTTTCCTGTGCAAAAACTTTTAAGTTTGCGGTAGTCTCATTTATAATTTTTTTCCTTTGTTTCCCTTGCCTGAAGAATAGATCAACAAAATTATTGCTATGAGAAATGTCTCAGATTATGCTGCCTATGGTTTCTTCTAGAATTTTTATGGTTTCATGACTTACACTTAAAACTTTAATCCATTTTGTTTTTATTCTTGTGTATGGTGTGAGTTGATGGTCTAGTTTTATTTTTTGAAAGTATCTGTCCAATTTTCCAACACCATTTATTGCAGATTGTCTTTACCCCATTGCATATTTTTACCCCCTTTGTGAAAAATTATTGACTGGAAAGACAAGGATTTATTTATGGGCTCTCTACTCTGTTCCATAAAATTATATGTTTGTCATAATGCCATAACCATGCTATTTTGATTACTATGGCCTTGTAGTATAATTTGATATCAGATATTGTGCTATCTCCAATTTTGTTCTTTTTTCTCAAGATTGCTGAGGCCATTCAGGGTCTTTTGTGGTTCCATATACATTTTTTTGAATATTTGTTCTAGATCTGTGAAATATGCCATGGGTGTTTTAATAAGAATTGCATTGAATCTATAGATTGCTTTGGGTAGTATGGACACTTTAATAATGTCAAGTTTTTCTATCCATAAACACAGTATATATTTCCACTTGTATTTTACACAGTTTCTTTACTCAGCATCCTGTAATCATTTGAGTACTGAACTTTGCCTTCTGGATTAAATTTATTCCTAGATACCTTAATTTTTTGTGTTGCAGTAATAAATGACATTGTTTTCTTACTTTCACTTTTTTATGGCTCATTACTGGGGTATAAAAATGTCACCTATTTCTAGATATTAATTTTGTATCCTACTACCTTACCAGATTTATTTATCAGTTGTAGTAGTTTTTTGGTGGAGTCTTTATGCAGTATTATGTCATTTGTGAGTAATGATAATTTTACTTCCTGTTCTAATTTGAATGCCATTCATTTCATTTTCTTGTCTGTTGAATAAGAGTGGTGAAATGGATATCCTACCTATTTTATAAGCCGGTTCTTGGTATTCATGATGATTCTATAGATGCTTTTTAGTAAATTTTATTCTTTTTATTTATTTATTTTTTATTTTACTGCATGCCCAAGTCTATTTTGTTATTTATCATCCAGAATTCTGACCAGCCATGGCCAGTTGCCTCAGTTGGAGTATCATCCTGTATACCAAAATGGTTGTGTGTTTAATTCAGAGCACACACCTAGGTTGTGGGTTTGATCCCTGGTCTAGGTGCATACAGAAGACAACCAATTGATGTTTCACTCTATCTCCCTTCCTCTCCTTCTAAAAATCAATTGGGGGAAAAAGCACAGAAAAAAAAACAAACAAACATATACTTTGGTAAGAATTAAAAAAAAATGTATTAGAATTCAGACTAGGCCCTGACTGTGTGGCTCACTTGGTTGGAGCATCATTCCATCCACTGAAAGGTTTCAGGTTCGATTCCCAGTCAGGGCATAAATAGAGGCAATCGATGGATGTTTTCTCTCACATTGATGTTTCTTCCAATCCGGGACTGCTGGCTCCTAACTGCTTGCCTGCCTACCAGCCTGCCTGCCTGACTAATCACCCCAACAACCTCTGTCTGCATGCCTCATCGCTCCTAGCCACTCGCCTGCCTGCCTGGTCAACCCTTAATCCCAAGGGGTATCAGATTGTGAGATGGTGCAGGCCAGGTTGAGGCTCCCTCCCCCCCACACACAAATTTCATGCACTGGGCCTCTAGTCTACACCTATAAAAGAGTAACATGCAAATTGGTGTCACTCCATTATGCCCACCAGCCAATCAGAGTGATATGCAAATTAACCCAACAAAGATGGTGATTAATTTGCATACACAGGCATGGAGTGAAGACTAAAGACAGCGTAGAAGGAAGCCAAGTGATGCAGAAGGGAACAGAGCTGAGGCAGCAGAAATGGTGGAGAAGGGAGGGAGCAAGGCAGTAGAGATGGGAGGGAGCAAGGCATGTTAGGTTTTTATTATATAAGATTATGGGTCATGTTTTCATGCTTATTTATATGCTTCTCTCTTTTGTTCCACCTCAGGAAGTCCTATTCTTGCAGGAATCTTCCTGCAATGGGCCTCTAGTCTAATCTAATAAGAGTAATATGCAAATTAACCATCACTCCAAGACACCTAAGCCATGCCCGCCAGCCAAGTCATGCCCACCAGCCAATCAGAGTGGCTGTATGCAAATTAACCCAGGCAAGATGGCAGCCAGCAGCCACAGAGCTAGAGCAAACAGGAGGCTTCCATTGCACCAGCAATGGATTTCAAACTGCCTGCCTAGGCCAGGCAGGCCTCTGTTCAAGGAAACAATGTTTCAATCATAGAAGCCATGGAGCTGAAGCAAACAGGAGGCTTCATTGCCTGTCTTGGCCTCCACTCAAGGCAACAAAGTTTCAATTATAGAATATAAATAAACCCCAGAAACCTAATTCTAGCCAGCCTTGCCTGGACATTGGGTCAGTGGGAGCTGTGGGCAGCCTGAAAATGGCCCTCAGCCTCTCGCCCAGGCTGGCCAGGCACCCCAGTAGGGACCTGAACCCTGAAGGGATGTGGGCAGCCTGAAAACAGCTCTCAGCCCCTCACTCAAGCTGGCCAGGCATGCCAGCAGGTGAACATTCCCCGAGGGGTCCAACACTGTGAGAGGGAACAGGCCAGGCTGAGGGACCCCCCCCCCCACCGAGTGCACAAATTTTTGTGCACCAGGCCCCTAATATATATATAATATCCATTTGAAGTGGTCCCAAAGCCCAGAGATGCTCTTGCTCTTTTCAATTATTTTTCTATTCTATTTAATGTTTGTGTATTATTTGGACAGTTTACATTGCTGTCTTTAATTATACTAATCTTTCATTCTGCCATTAATGCTATTAATTTGATCCAATGTATATTTTTAAATCTCATATTTTAGTTTTCATGTCTAGAAGTGTAAATACAATGGAATACATGTTTTAATGTCCTTGACTGGTAATTCAATTATGAGTTGGCTTCAGTTAATTGATTATTATCCTTACTAGAGGCCTGGTGCATGAATTCTTGCATGGGTGGGGTCCCTTGGGGTGGCTTTCAGGGATCAGGCCCCAGCTCATGCCCCCAGGTTTGAAACTCCACAGCTTTGCCTGGCACTCCACTGTGGCCTGGCACACCTGCTCCACCATCTTCCACCTCACCTGCTCCACCATCCCACCTGCAAGGTGATCATTTGGGGACTGGCCCCTGCCCAGTTCCCTCAGTGCCTGGGAGCCAGACAGCAGCCCCACTCTCTGCTGCCACCGCTGGTTGCCATCTGTAGGGTGATCAGCAAGTTGATCATGCCCCCGCTCGTACCTGCCTTGACCTGGTGCCACCCGCTCACCTGCTCCACCATCCCACTTCTGTCCTGCTCTCATCAGGGCCCATCGGGGCTGAGAGTGCCTCCACTGCCACCTGTTGCTACAGCTGCATTGCCAATGCCCACTATGCTCCGCGCTGCCCCCTGGTCATCAGCACATGTCATAGTGAGTGATTGAAATCCCGATTGAACAATTTACATATCAGGCTTTTATTATATAGGATTATGGGTCATGTTTTCATGCTTATTCATATGCTTGGTAACCTTTGTGGGAAATTTTATTTTGTTGGGTGCTGGGTATTTCTGTACCATGAGTATTCTTGATCTTTGTTCTAGGATGCAAATAAAGTTTTTGGAAACACTTTGATTCTTTTAGTTATTGCTTTTATGACTGACTAGGGGCCCGGTGCACAAAAATTTGTGCACTCGGGGGGGGGGGGGTCCTCAGCCAGGCCTGTGCCCTCTCGCAGTCTGGGACCCCTCAGGGGATGTCCACCTGTTGGCGTGCTTGGCCAGCCTGGGTGAGGGGCTGATGGCTGTTTGCAGGCTGGCCAAGCCCCCCAGTGGGAACCCTGACCCCATGGGGGTGTGGCCAGCCTGGGTGAGGGGCTGAGGGCCGTTTGCAGGCTTTTAGGCTTCCCACAGTCCCTTCAGGTTTTGGGTCCATACTGGGGTACCTGGCCAGCCTGGGTGAGGAGCTGATGGCTGTTTGCAGGCTGACCAAACCCCCCAGTGGTGTCCCTTATCCCATTGGGGTGTGACCAGCCTGGGTGACGGGCTGAGGGGCGCTTTCAGGCTTTCATGCTGCCCACAGCTCCCACTGACTCAATGTCCCAGCAAGGCTGGCTGGAAGTAGGTTTCTGGGGTTTATTTATCTTCTATAATTGATACACTGTTCCTTTGAGCCGAGGCCTAGGCAGGTAACGAAACCTCCTCTCTGCTTCAGCTCGTGGCTTCTATAATGAAACAATGTTGCCCTTAGTAGTCCAGGCCGGGCCTACTGTTTGCTTCAGCTCCTGAGGCTTGTATGATTGAGACAATGTTGCAAATATGTTGTTGCCTGGAGCCAGGAGACGCCCAGGCAGCCTGCAAACAGTTTTACTCCTGCTGCAATGGAAGCTGCCTGTTTACTCAGCTCTGTGAGTGCCGGCCTCCATCTTGGCTAGGTTAATTTGCATATAGTCGCTCTGATGGGCTGGTGGGCGTGGCTTAGGCATCCCAAAGGGATGGTCAATTTCAATATTATGCTTTTATTAGATTAGATTAAGTGAATCCAGAGCAGTGGCCCACCTAAGGCTAACAAATTCTCATTGCTGAGACAAGATCTTTTATGAGTATTTTAATGAATACCCATAATTTATGGAACATGCACTGTTATCAGCCTTGTGTGATCACTGTGGACCATCCTCAATCCTTTCAGAAGCTTCTTCCTCAGGATCACTTAGTTTCCTCACACACATGTGCTTATCAGTACTATGCTGAGTACTCAAGAGGGACCTTCTGAGGACCCCCAGAGTTCTGTCTCTGTGGCTGTCTTCTCTTCAATACTCTGTTCAAAAAATTATAGTTCCTTTGTTTTCCTTTTACATTAACATGTATCTCTTCAATTCAGAGAATCTTCTTTTTTCTATCTAGGTTATCTCAAGGCACTAAGTTTAGACAATCATAAGGCTCATCTCATTTGTTGCCCATCTCTCAGGGACCGTGGTCCTATGCTGTCTGAAATCCATAGAATCTTGAAACCATAGTTGCCTTCCTTCCTTCCTTCTTTCCTTCCTTCCTTCTTTTCTCCCTTCCTTCCTTCTTTGCTTCCTTCTTGTCTTTATTTCTCTGTCTATTTCTCTTTCTTTTTCCTTCCCTCCCTCTTTCTCTCTTCCTTTCTTCCTTCCTGATGGACTTCTATTGTAAAGCTATGTTGTTGGTGGTTTTTTTTCAGCCCAGCCTAGTCTTTCCTCTGCAGCCATCCCCCATTGTGAGAATTCCTTGATTGCCAACAACTCCCAATTCCCTCAACCAATCCTGATCTGAATTTAGAGGGAGGCTCCACTCATGAATGCTGATGGTGCTTGTTATGATCTCAACACTTGATTGCTTTTCCTCAAGTCTGTATAATTATCCATGCCATGTATTTATATTACTTACTAGAGGCCCGGTGCATGAAATTTGTGTATGGAGGGAGGGAGGTCCTTCAGCCTGGCCTGCACCCTCTCCAATCTGGGACCGCTCGGGGGATGTCTGATTGCTGGTTTAGGCCCAAATCCCTGCAGAATTGACCTAAACCAGCAGTCGGACATCCCTCTCACCATCCAGGACTGCTGGCCCCTAACTTGTCACCTGCCTGCCTGATTGATGCCTAACTGTTCCCCCACTGGCCCAATTGCCCCCAACTACCCTCCTCTGCTGGCCAATTGCCCCAACTGCCCTCCCCTGCCAGTGTGACCACCTCCAACTTCTCTCCCCTGCTGGTCTGATCTTGCCCCCAACTGCCCTCCCATGCTGGCCTGATGGTTCCCAACTCTCCCCCTCAGCCCTTTAACTGCTCCCCCTGATGGCCTGCTCACCCCAAGCAGCCTGCTGTTCAGTGGTTTGGTTATCCCTCACTAACCCCCTGCCAGTCTTGTCGCCCCATGCAGCCTTCTGTTTGGTTGTTACTATTACTGTGACAGCATCTCAGACAATTTGCATATTCTTCTATTATCAGTATAGATATTGTTGAGTATCAACTGTCATTCCATACATGCAAAGAGAATGGTTAGGACTCTGGGGTAAATTTGCCTCCTGGTTTTGGTCTTTCCCTCGCACTCTGTGCTCCATCCAACTGAACCAAGTCCAGCCTAAAGTAGGACATTATGTACTCATATGAAATGAAGGGGATAACTTTAGCCTATAGGAGATGGCAAAGTAATACTTCTTAAATTTTAGCATTTCTTAATCTCTTAAAGAATCAAATTAAGGCTAGGGACTCTCTCCCCTAAAAGAAGTTTGTACACATAGCACTTGGTTTATAATATTTTTTTGGAAGGGTGCTAATTGTAGACCTTTGAAAGTACATCCATGTATTCTTCTAGCTTAAAAGCTCTGGCTTTGAAATTTTGGTGAAATGTTTTCTTTATAAATAATGAAGTGCTTATAGTGAAGATGTTCCCTGGACATGCATTTCTACCAGTATTTTCTCAGGGGTCAACCTCTTTGTAACTATACATTGTATAGGGGTTCAAATGATTTGAGGTTGATTAAGGAAAAATATATGATAAGAAGGGCAGTGACACAAAAAACTTTTATTAGTCAATGGTTGGACAGGGGTTCATGAGAGTGGGATTGCCTAAGAGCAGAAGACTATCCAGAGGTTCAACTAAGGAGGTCACTATCCAGAAAGGGAATAAGGCAAGTGCATTCCTGTGGATCAGAGAAGAGGTTTGCCTGTCTAAAGTGAAGTCACTCAGAGCATGGCAGGGAGGCCCTATTTTACTGATGAATAACAGTGATCAGGTGAATCTTCATGGAAATACAAAGCAGACAGACCCTAAATGGCCAAAATTCTGCTTGTTTGGACTATTTTAAAAATAATTAAATGTGTAAAAATGTGAATTTTGTGCCCACAGGCTTTTGTGCTAATGGGTCTTAGCCTTCAGTGAAGAAATAACCTAAGGGCCAATGCAAAGAGGTCACCTTTGGTTCATTTATACAATGTGTTAATAGTCATATAATTATATTAATTTGTAAAGGGGAAAGGTAATCCTATATAATGAAAGGCTAATATGCAAATTGAATAAACAGTGGAACAACCAGTCGTTATGACAAGCACTGAGCACCATGGGGCAGACTCTCAATGCAGGAGCTGACCCCTGGTGGTCAGTGCACTCCTACAGGGGGAAGGTTACTCAGCCAGAAGCTGGGCTCACAGTTGGTGAACACAGTGGCGGTGATGGGAACTTTCCCTCCTCTGTGGCTAAGTGAAATAAACTAGTCAGTGAAAGAAAAATACCACATGACCTCACTCATTTATGGATAATAAAGAACATTATAACCTGATGAACAAAAAAATAGATACAGAGGCAGAGAAGCATCAAACAGACTGTCAAATTACAGGGAGAAGTCTGGGGGCTGTTGGAGGTGGTGGGGGAGGTAATAGATCAACTGAAGGACTTGTATGCATGCATATAAGTATAACTGATGGACGCAAGACACTGGGGAGGGGTGGGGTGAGGGTATGTACCTGGGGATAAAGTAGGCTCAGGGGAAGGTCAATGGGGGAATAAAAAGGGAGACATATGTACTACTATTTGTAATACTTTAAACAACAGAAGAAAATTAAAGAAAAAAGAATGTTCCACTGATCGCTTAGGCCCCTGGGGAGTAGGCTTAAATTGGCAGTTGGACATCACTGGAGGAGGGCGAAGGCTGGGCTAAGGGACCTTCCTGAGTGCACGAATCTCATGCACCAGGCCTCTAGTTAATTATAAATTATCAGAAACTCTAAGCTTACCACAGTTCTCTTATGGATTGCATAGTTTGCTTTATTTCAAATTTTAGTACCTTGGTTGACTATACATAAAAGTATAAGCTGATAAAACTAAAAAAAATTTTGTTCCTATTAGAAGCCATATAATTTAGAGTAGGTTAGAGTTAGGGCAGGACTGAATTAGAAAACAGAAATAAGGCCCACTACTGATGTTCATTTTCACATGTCTAATCTGAACATTGGCTTTCAGTGTTTACTAACAATAGAAGCTGAAGAAATCAATTGGGTTAATGTCATTGGCATTAGGTCTTAAAGAGATGTCATTCATTTTTTTCAACCAACATGTATAGTACAAGGTGGAATATGATGGTGAAAAAAGTAGACACACTCTCTGCCCTTATGAAAGTCTAGGGGTAGATGATTCACACTTAGCACATGGTAATGGGTGAGTGCTCTGTGTGAACATGGGAGGGGGAGGAATTCAGGGCACAATGAGACCACCTATCAGAGGAAATAGCCCATTTCTAACTTGGGCAATTTCTGACTCCTTCACATAACCAGAATAAGTTTTTCAATCTGGGAATATACTGAGTCAATGACCAGAGATCTTAAAGAAGTCCCTTGACTCTTTACTTTCTCTTTTTCTGGATATTTCTAATGTCTAATGTGCTTGGGATAAAATACTATGCTTGACTAATAGAGCTGGATTTTACACTGTGCTGCAAAGTAAAAATTATTGTTTCTAATTTCAGATATATTGCAAATTTTGCAGTCTCAAATTTCTGAATATATCAAGAATAACTGATGCTAGAATTTAAAACAGACACGTGTCATTAGAATTCTTGATGCTGCCATCATGTAATGTCACTCTGAGGACTTTTTGCATTTTGCTTGACATTACAAAAGCAGTAGATTATTTTTAAAAATTCCACTCACTGTATATATAAAGCAAAAGTCACACTGCATTACAAAACTTAGTGTCTAGCACAGCCAGGTTCCGAGATGCTTTGTGGTTATCAAACAGAAGTACATTTTGATCCTTTGCTCAGATACTAGTATACCTATTAGTAAATGTTTGCACCAACTCAATTCATGCCTCATCTCTAGGCTTATTTCGGTTCTGTTAAAGTGGCAGGCATTGTATTTTTCTAAGGTGTATGAGTTTGGGTTGAAATACATTAATCACTTTTTTCCAAGTATTTGTGTGACAATTACAATAAACTAGATTTCAAAGCAGATGGTGATTCTGCCAACCAGGAGTGTGTTTCTGGCATGTCTTACTGAATTCTTTATGCCATTAAGGAAAGTGTTTGAAACAGGAGAGAGAGTCCAATTATGCTTAGCTGTTGAGAGTTGTTTTTTTTTTAATTTAATGTCCTGTTTTTACAGCAATTTAAGCTTTTGTGCCAAGCCATAAATAGTTCTAATTTTAACTCAGATCCTCAATCTCAAACATCATGTATATCTTTGTCTGTCTGATTCTTAAACTCTCCAGTTTGTAAAAGCCCAGGGAAAAACTTCACTTTTTATGTGACTTTGTGCCTGGTCACTGACAGCACTTCTGACCACTCACATAATTCCAGGTGGCACAGCCTGGTGCCTGTCAGCTCTAATGGATTCATCACCATTAATAAGTTAAGCGCCTAATTTTCTACGAGTTGGCACTAGCAGCGACGCTGAGAAAAGATCACATGTCTGAGCTGACATGCTGATTCTTCTCTGCACAAATGGGCCTTCATGCCAAAGTCAATGAGAAGAACTGACAGTGCCAAGTGACTAACCCACCATCTCGTGCAGAGAAGTTGGCAGCTGGCATCTTTGTGCAAAACGCAGCACGATTTTTACATTTCTCTAAATAATGATGCTAATAATAAAGGAGATATTTAGCAAGAAGGGAAAAGACTAGTTTTATATTCTCTGTATAGAGCTTGCAGAAATGGGATTGATGTTGGCAGCCAGGACTTCAGATCACATGTCACCACGGATTGATTTCCAAGAGCCTGAGCCACGCTTCATTTGCCTGTGCTGTTGGCCAAACAAACATGTCTCATTGGCCCAAGTTGAAAGGCTGATTTCAAGCTACAAAGAATGAAGACCTTTAATAAGCCTTGTAGTCTCTTTGTTCTGGAGAAATATCTTGAGAGCTGTATACTTTTTTTTTTCTTTCAGTAGCTAGACATGCCTCATCCAAGTAATGATGTCCAAAGAGCTTATGTGATTTCACAAATTTACAATCTCTAGATGACCCGGGCATGCCTTAGGCATTGAATACTGATTCTGAGGACATGCACTCAGCAAAGAGACAAAGGATAGTACTTAGACAATGGAGATCATTTCTTGTTATGTCCGAGGTCTGGAGAAACAGGCCACAGAAAAATTAAATGATCTAGCTTTAGTTGTTGCAAAGATCTCCCTTTTGGAAAGAAGAAGTCATTGAGGTTTCAGGACTCCTTTTATTTATTATCTTGAGGGATCAACTGAAAGCTAATGCAAACAAAAGATAATGAACTTCCTTCGATGTCATAAAATTTGTGCTTTCTTTGCTTACAAATGAATGCCATGTTTTTAAGTTCAACAGTAAACCAAATTAAATTTTTTGATTTAAAGTTAAAAATTTTTGTATGTTAAATTAAAATAATTTAGGACCAGCTAAGCCCTAAAAAGAAGTGATCTAATCATATTTTATGAGGATAAGAAGAATGAGAATGTAAGAGAAAAATGGTTTCCATAATAACCTCAAGTATAAGCAGAAGCAATTGAATACTTGAACAGCCATGGAATTATGTTTTCTAATGATACACAAAACAAGAAAAAGATATTAATAAGTACTTGAATATACTTGGTGTACCAGTTAATAATGTGAATTCTTTTTCAATAAATGGAGTTGCACATATGTTAATATATATGGGATTTGATATGAATGCTATTTTGTTGTATTGACAGCAAGCTTCAAAACTTCATGTCAAATTTTCTAAAGGTGTTAACATCATAGATATTTTTACATTTAAAAATGTCAAATTTCATGCCAAAAGAAAGAGCATTTGCGGGAAGTTTTAATTCATTACTTATTTTGAAGAAAAAGTTATATACTTTGGGAAGCTTATGCTGAACATGGTTTATCTCAAGATACTTGTGAACACTGGCTTAAATGCTTTAAAAGTGCTAATTTCAATGTGAAAGACAAAGAATGTCCAGGTCAACTGAAAAAGTTTGAAGATCAACAATTACAAATATTATTGGATGGAGATGTGTGTCAGATTCAAAAACAACTTTTAGAAGGATTAAATATTGCTCAGTAAACAATTTCCAATCATTTACAAGCAATGGGAAAGATTTTATTTATATTTTTTTAATATAATTTATTGGGGGGAAAGAAGATGGCTGCCAATGAAAAGGTAGGCTGAAAGACAGTGTGAGAGTGAGAGAAGGAATGTACTGAGTGTGTAAATTTGTGGGTGTGTGACAGCTATACTCCAGAGGTCTGTTAGAGACCGCCGGATGGGGCTCCCTTAATTGGGCGCTGCCTCCACTGCTGCTGAAATCTCTCCCAGAGCTGCCAACTCTGCTGCAGAGACTGGGCCATCTTGGTGACTGTTACCAGAAATGTATATATCCAGGGATACTGCAAACAGGACACCCAGGGACCAGCCAGGAACTCAGGAACACTGGAGCTCAACCCAAGAATACGTGGGCTCAGATGAGCCCTGCTCCTCCTCACAGAAAGGTCAGATTTTGCTAAATAAAGGCGTAGTTTGTATTCCAAGTTGGGGAGAGGGACTCGTGTGGGGGAAGTTTGCGCTCCACAAAGTCCACAGCTCTGGGGCCAGTGCTACCCAAGTGTGAGAAGGGGTCCCACAGGCTGCTGGCAGAAGAGAACTCTAAGAAAACAGCCCATAGCTGATCTGAGTGCAAGAAAGGCAGCCTCGGATTTAGGACGCGAAGAAGAGACATTGGGAGAGTGGCGCACAGAGCTGGATGGTGGAGGTTGCTAGCCTGCACACATCCTCGGAGGGGCTCCTTTTTTTCCTCTCCTTAAGTCTATGCTTTTGATTGTTAAACCCAATACATAGGAGTGTCCAATTGGGGTCTCTCATAGAGACTGCAGGAGAAAGCTATTTTTGTGGATCTTGGGAAGCAGAGCAGGGAGTGACGGATTCGGAAACCAGCTCTGGGGCAGTCCATTCCCCCAAAACAGTATTAAGAACAATAAGGAAAACAAAACCTAAATACTGGCTAAAGAGGACTTATAGCTGCGGAAGTCACTCCAAAGACACTGCCACCCAGAGGCTGATCCACAAACTGACTCTCCTGCAAACACAACTAAAGGCAGCCTCAGAAATAAAGAAATACTGCCAGCTTCAAAATCAGGACTGTGGTTTACAACACAGAGGAGCAGTGAATCACAGGAAACCTCAGTACTCTCCTCAATAGCTGACAGGACAAAGGTGTACCAATAAGAAGAGCAGAAGAAGTGAATGACTCTCACTACAGCACTTTCTTTTTTCTTTTTTGTTTCTTTTTCCTTTCAAGAAATAAATTTTTTGTCTTTTTTCCTCACTTCATTTTATCTTTTTAATTATTGCACTTTTATTTTTAATCAATATTATTATTACTACTATTTTTTTCTTTTTCTAAGAGTCATTTTTAGAGGAGGAAAAATGGCGGCGGTATAGGGAGAAGGGTACGGTGCCTGCCCGGGAGCGGAGGGAGTGAGCAGCTGGGGCGAGTGCGTCCCAGCCCAAGCTGCAGAGGAGGTGGACCTGGGAAACACCTGCGACCGGGTGAGCCAGAATCCGGCTGGGAGAAGGTGAACTCGGGACTTGGGGAGGGTCAGTGAACCAGACC
>PVJC01043552.1:0-14455 GCA_004026665.1 Murina feae
ATATCAATATGGTGAGCTATATCTTGAACAGAAATAAGAGAGCCTTTAAGAAATTAATTTGATTAGTGATCTCAATAAACAATCACTGTTCTTTCTCTACTGGGAAGAAAATAATGATGATTTACCAAATGATTTCACCCAGGTAGAATGTAATCTGTTAAGACTTATTTATTTTAAGGAAAAAAAAATCAGTTATCCATTAACATGATAAAAATAAAATTTCATTTTAAACAAACTGCCTACAGATTTCCAACCAACTATAAACTTAAAAAACCTGATTCTGGTATTTACATAACTTTAAGCAAATTCTTTGAGCTTCAAGTACCTTACTGATAAAATGAAGATGAAAATACCGACAAGCAAACAAAATAATAAATGGTAGGAACTAGTGCAATTCCTGATATACAGTACAGGTACAAATAATACCAGTAAATATTTAATCTAATAAAAGAGTAATACGCAAATTAATCCTCACTCCATTACACCCACAAGCCATGCCCACCAGCCAATCAGGAGCAAATATGCAAATCAACTCAACTAAGATGGCAATGGCCACAGAGCTGGAGTTGCCCCAGGCAATGGAGGAAGCCAGGGCCCTGTGGGTCCTGAGCTCTACTCAAGGTTATAAAGTTTCAATTATAGAAGATAAACACACCCCAGATACCTGCAGGGCTGCGAGTGGGGGACCAAGGCAACAAAGTTTCAATTATAGAAGTTAAATAAATCCTAGACACCTATTTCCAGCCAGGCACCCTAGTAGGGTCCCGAACTCTGAAGGGGCTGTGGGCAGCCTGAAACGGCCCTCAGCCCCTCACCCAGGATGGCCAGGCATGCCAGCAGGTAGACATCACCCGAGGGCTCCCAGACTGCGAGAGGGCACGGGCCGGGCTGAGGGACACCCCCTACCCGAGTGCACAATTTTTTGTGCACCAGGCCTCTAGTTAATTATAAAAGCTCAACTCATAAATTCCTTAAATGAATTTCACATTCCTTTCAAAATTTCAAAAGATATTTTTTATTGTTAATCCTCATCCAAGGATATTTTTCCATTGAATTTAGAGAGAGTGGAAAAGTGAGAAAAAGACAGAAACACATTGATTGGTTGCCTCCTGCATGAGTAAACTGAGTAAACTGGAGCCAGGGACGAGCCCCAGGGACGAGCTTGTAACAAAGGTTTGTGCCTTGCCTAGAATAAAATCCAGGTCCCTTAGGTATGAAAGGCCAACTCTCTATTTATTAAGCTAAACTAGCTAGGGCTCAAAATATTTAGAAATATCTTATTTCACAGGAGCAAAGCTAAACCAGAACAAAATGAAACAAAAAAAATTAGCACATAATTCTATGATGAATTATGTATGACTAATGGAAGATGAAATAAATTGACATTGCTGGACTGACATGCTCAATATACATCATTTACTCCAACATTCTGTACCTCGACATCCTGAACACTGGATAAAAAAGTTGATTAAATCCAGAAGTGCGATGTCCCTGTCTTGTTTATATGATTCAATCCAGTCATCCACCACGGACTGTGGAAAAGAAAATACAAAAATAAAAACTTCAGAAAAAAATATTAAATCGAATACATTTTTTAAAAACTTTGTGGTTCTGTTTATTCAAACGAAGAAATAACTACTTACCTGAAATTATTTCTCTGTAGCCAAACAAAAGTAGAGATCCCCTCACTTTTTAAAAATGTGTTTTTATTGATTTACAGAGGAAAGAAGAGAAAGAGAGATAGAAACATCAATGATGAAGAGAATCATTGATTGGCTGCCTCCTTCACATCTCCTACTGGGGATCGAGACTGCAACCAGGCATATGCCCTTGACTGGAATTGCATGAAACCAGGACCCTTCAGTCCACAGGCCAATGCTCTATCTTCTGAGCCAAACCGGCTGGGGTGAGATTCTCTCATTTTTAATAAAACAATTGAAAGTCACTAGTTTTCAAAAATTTGTTCAAAATCCCATGAATTCAACAGTTAGCTACTATAGCCCTAACCGGTTTGGCTCAGTGGATAAGAGCGTCGGCCTGTGGACTAAAAGGTACCAAGTTCTATTCCAATCAAGGGCATGTACCTTGGTTGTGGGCACATCCCCAGTAAGAGGTGTGCAGGAGGCAACTGATCTATGTTTCTCTCTCATCAATGTTTCTAACTCTCTATCCCCTCTCCCTTCCTCTCTGTAGAAAATCAATAAAATACTTTTAAAAAACACACACACACACAAAAAAGTTAGCAACTAACTATAGATACCAATCTTCAAAACACATTATAAAAATAACACAAACACTAATTTTACCTATACATAAATATAAACTTTCTTAGTATCAGAAAATCCAATCCACTACTACTAGGACATAAAAAAGAGTATACACCATATATAACAAAATGTGTTTTTCTTCAGGAATAAAAGGATGGCTTAGTTTTAGAAAAATCAAATAATTCAATTTATAAAAAATTAGTAAAATATTGATAAAGACAATTTTCCTCTCCAAAGTTGATTAAAAAAACACACACACAAAACTATTTAGTCTGTACTAAACAGACTCAAAAGATGAATAATTAAAAAAAATAAGATAGTGGACAAAGGGTAAGTGTACAAAATAACTTTTTAATACTTGCAATGTATGAAAACATGATAGCCTGTTCACAACTAAAAATATCTAAGAATACATTTTTAAAGGTATATGAACTAATAAAGAGAATTGTAAAAACTTACCTAAACACGTATCATACACTAAATCTGAATCTAAAAAAGTCTTAGTACTGTATCATTAAAGTTTCTCCAAGTTGTTAGGCAAATTTAATGTGATTCCACTTAGCATATTAGTGGGTAAAATTGGTTGGGGATTTTCTTGGGTGAGAGAAAATGTGTAAAAATAAGTTTTAAATCAAATAAAATGTTTCTGTTTTTGTACTGAGTTATAATTTTATATAGTAAGATGCATAAATCTTGTTATACCTAGATGAAATTGGATAAATACTATATGTATCTATGTAACTATAACAAAGATGAACATTTCTAGAACCGAAACAGTTCTTACAAGTTTCCTTCCAATCAGTAACTATCCCTAGCTCATATGGTTTAATTATTTTTCCTTAATATTTGATATGTTTTTTAAATTCATATAAACAATATCTTTTGTTTAATTTCTTTCAATCAAAGAGATATTCAGCCATATTACTATGTTTATCAGTAATGTTTTTTTTTTTGCATTGCTAGGTAGTATCCATTGTATTAATATACCACAATTTATGACAATTTTATTGTTCATGAATATGAGTGTTATTTACATTTTAGGCTATCATAAAATTGTTATGAATATAACTGTACACATCTTTTGATAGAAATACACATTTTTCTGTTGTATATATACCAAATAGCAAACTTGTTAATAGAGAAAATATGTACACTGAGGGTTGGGAGATATTGCCAAATAATTTTCTAAAACAGGTATATTAAATTGTACTTCCACCAACAATGTATATATAACATGTTAGCAATGTATGAGATTGGGTATTCCATATCCTCACCAATACTAGGTACTGTCAATCCTTTTAATATAACCCATTCAGATTGAAAACACTTTGTTTAATTTATTACCTAGTCTACTGAGGAGCAACCACATCCCCTTCTTCTATGTCAAAGAGAACTTTTTGTTAACTGCTGATATACATAACACTGTTTATCTCATCATATTAGTGTCCAGAAAGTACTGTTTTAAAAATAAATAGAAAATTAGAAAGAATATTATGGTTGTGGGAGAGGATAAAAAGAAAAAGAATGGCATGGTACCTGTTCAATATTCAGCTCTTCTGAATAATGTGTCAAACCACATGGGCTAACTACTGTAGTATGTGCTAATAAGAATGGAAAGAGCAAGTCAAGAGTGACTGAGACTCGGGACCCAAGGAGAAATGCTTTGTGACACAGGTAACAAAGAGTGGCACAAAAAATAAGGAGAAAGTCATTTCCCCACTTCTACATGAGGCCTAGCAATTATTAAGGCATACTGAAGATGGTGACCAAATTTTCTTTAGTTCCCAAAGTGATATCAATTTCTAATCTCACCTGTTATATATGAAGAGCCCAAAACATGCTGAATAAGACTAGTGAGCAAGAATTTGCATTAGAAATACTAAAACTGCATACAAATATATTAAAAACAAAACAGACTGGAAATAATGTAGGACTAGAAAAACAATATAAGAGAATAGAAATCAATCCACGTACGCATAGAACTTAAGCTATGACACAGGAAATTTTTCAATTTTAGAGGAATATGGGTGAATTACTTAATAAATGATAACTGATGTAATTGATTATTCATTTGGAAGTAAGCACCCTACACTTTTAAAAAGCTATTAGAGAGGTTTGGAAGCAAAGGATTCTAAAGAACTAAACTCCAGCGAGATAAGCCCTTCTTGGACTGGCAGAAACTGGTGATTGTTAGAGGCACTGCCAACTAGGGGCACAGGTGCATGGATGATTATATATAAGGACCTTAACCAGAAGGCAGGATAAAACAGAAAACTACATAAGTCATATCAAAATCTACTTGCTGGGAATCTTAAAAAAAAGGGAGAATTTTAAAACAACCAATTTTAAAACAACCTACAGGGAACCAAAGGATAAAAAATATGGCACACTTATAAAAAACAATGAAAGCCAGGGGATAACAGAATGACATATTTAAAATACTGAAAGAGAAAAAAAGCGCCCATCAGTAGGAGGAAAACCCCCACAAATATCAAAGATTGGATAGCTATCTACAAACAAAACAGTTCTGAGAGACTTCTATAGTCCACTAAGGAAATTTTAACAACAAAACAGAGTAATCACACAAGAAAAAGAGGAAGACATCGTTTTTTAACCTGCAGCATTCCCCAAACTAATATTGTTCAGTGCTAAGAAGAAACTTCTCAGCAAGAAGAGTTCCTCTAAACAGAAAAGTGTGGGTGAATGACCAGTTTCTTCAGCCTCACAGGACACT
This sequence comes from Murina feae, assembly GCA_004026665.1. NCBI lineage: Eukaryota > Metazoa > Chordata > Mammalia > Chiroptera > Vespertilionidae > Murina > Murina feae. The sequence goes on from PVJC01043552.1 coordinate 5,002, forward strand.
GCACACAGGTCCCACTTTGTTTTCACCCCACCCAGACTGAAATGTGGTAAGCTGGCTAGGAACAGGAATAAAAGCAGAGGTTATTATTAGCAGACAAACAGCAGGTGTGATCACGGTTCAGAGACCAGCTCTGCAGACTAACTCAGCAGATTTTGCCACTGATGAAGCCAAAGGCCAGCAGGACCACTGTGAACCCCTGCAGCCTGTCTACTTTCCTCCCAGAGGTATTTGCACTCACAAATGCCAGCTACTGGAGTCCTTCCTGTTCCCCCTTGCCACTGCAGGACAGCACCTCAGCCATCCATGAACTCTACTACTGCAAAGTGTAATAATCCAGCTTCCTCAGCCTGTCACCCTCCCACCCCCCTACCATGGGAGCCATGGCTCAAAACCAACTTGGTATTCTGCAGCTTCACAATTGCAAGATACCAGCCTAGTGCTCATCCCCACCACCACCACTATGTCAATGCTCAGGAGTAACCCCTCCAGCTTCGTTTGCACCACTAACCTGGTACCAATCATTGGCGTTCACTGCAGTGCAAATGCAGAGGGGTGAGAAGGTAAGCAGACACCAATGAATGCACTGACAGCCAAGGTACCCCATCACTGTTTGAAGGCCCAAATCAGGCTCTGTCTTCTGTAACTAGCAAGCATCACCATGCCTACCTATAATTACCCCCGCCAAGATGTGTACCTGCACACCATAACCTGTCATGAGTCCCCACTGTAGTGTACATGTCTGGGGAGAGACCTGGCAAACACAGGAGAGGATGTTACTAGCCAGGGTCACTACAGCTGCCAGTGAAACCAGTTAGTCCCGTCCTTGCTACCCGCACTGGCCTTCATCACTACAAATGTGTATGCAACTGGCCTCTATCACTACATAAGTGTCTGCAACTGACCACCACAGCTCAGTGTGTACACACCACTGGCTCCAACCACCATCACTGACTGACTTCATCCCTAGCTACTGGATCTGAAGGTGCTGCCTAACACATCGACAACTCTTGCAGTATCTGCAGATTGTTGCTTACACTGCTCGCCAACAACCACACAGTCAATGCTGTGAACCCAAGTGGCATGAGCCAAAGAGAAATCACAAAACCTGTTCTCTGCCAGACCCAGTGCTGCCACATGCCCCTGCATTTGGTACTCTGCACCACTAGACTCAAAGTCACAGCATAATTCAGAGTGCCCTTTCCACAGGTAAAAGAATTCCCTTATTGGAATCAGTCTATAAAGTCTGGAAGAGGTATTGCTTCTTCAAATGTGCAGAAACAAAAGCAGGACACAGTGATTAGAAGAATCAGAGAGATATTCCTTGACGAAAGGAATATAGTACATCTCCAGTAAATAGGCCAAAGAAACAGATTCAGAAATTGCCCGAATAAGATCTCAAAACAACTGTTCTACAGATGGTCAGAGAGCTACAAAAGAACAAACAACTAAAATGATATAAAAAATACAAGAACGAGAAGTTCAATAAACAATAGAAAACACAAGAAAGCACTAAACAAATTTTGGAGCTGAAGAATATATGACTGTAATGAAGACTTCAATCAAATTTCAACAGCTGACTTGAACAAACTGAAAGTAGAATCACTGAGCTAGAATATAGATCAGCTCAAATTAACCAATCAGAAAAGGATATTACCCAAAAAGAAAAGAGAATGAAGAAAGCCTACAGAAATTATGAGATATCAAAATAAAAAAAGTAATAACATATATTATTTAAAGAAATAATAGCAAAGAACTTCCCAAACCTGGAGAAATATTTGGTTATCAACATTATGAAGCAAAATAGGTCACCTCAAATCTTCAAAAACATACTTCCTGCCCTAGCCAGCTTAGCTCAGTGAATAGAGCATCAGCCTGGGGACTGAAGGGTCCCGGGTTCGATTCTAGTCAAAGGCACATGCCTGGGTTCTGGGCCTGATCCCCAGTTGGGGACATGCAGGAGGCAGCCAATCAATGATTCTGTCTCATCATTAATGTATCTATCTCTCTCTCGCCCTTCCTCTCTGAAATCAATTAAAAAACAACAGCCCTAACCGGTTTGGCTCAGTGGATAGAGCATCGGCCTGCAGACTGAAAGGTCCCAGGTTCAATTCCGGTCAAGGGCATGTACCTTGGTTGCGGGCACATCCCCAGTAGTGGGTGTGCAGGAAGCAACTGATCAATGTTTCTCTCTAATCGATGTTTCTAACTCTCTCTCCCTCTCCCTTCCTCTCTGTAAAAAATCAATAAAATATATTTTAAAAACATCAACAACAACAACAAAAACTTCCTTATGCCCTGGCTAGTGGTTAGAGTGCCGCCCCATGCACTGGAGGGTCATGGGTTCAATTCCAGGCAAGGGCACAAACCTGTGTTGCATGTTTGTTTGGGGCAAGTTCAGGAGGCAACTAATATATGTGTCTCTCTCATACTGGTGTTTCTATTTCTTCCTCCGTCCTCCCTTCTATTCTCTAAAAATCAATGGGAAAAAAAATCTTTGCATGAGGATTAATAAAGCAAACTAACAAACATTATTCTCTAAGATACATAAGAACAAAACTCTCTGAACCAAAATTAAAGAGAGAATTTTAAAGCAAAAGAAAAAATAATTCTCTCCAAAGGAAACCCCAATGAGGCTCTCAGTGTATTTCTCACCAGAGATTTTACAGGCCAGGAGAATGGGATGATATATAAGCATATAATCAGATTGTGAACCCCTAATAAATAAGTGATATTGTGCTCTGTAAACTACCTAATTCTAGTATAAATGTTGAAGGAAAAAAATATTAAGAATACCTTCAATAGTTTGTTAATGGATACACAATATAAAAAATGACTGAAAAACATAAAAGGGCTGTTTTTGTATGTAATCAAAATTGAATTGTTATATTATGCTAATAACATAAAACAGACTATTATTCTAGCTAATAAAAGAGTAATATGCAAATTAAGCATCACTCTGTCACAAAGATGGCTTCCCCCATAGCCACAAGATGGCGGCACCCAGTCAGGCTCAGCCTCGCCACTGAAGTGGTCAGGCCTGTTGCCGGTAGGTGGCGGGGAGGCCCCGAGGGGCGGAACAGGCAGAGGGGGCAGGGGCAGAGTCGGTGATCGGAGTGGTGTGAGGGTGCCCTACCCAGGCATAAGGCCTGAGCAAGGCCAGAGATCACAGGGGCCTGGGCTCCACAGAGCCAGTGATCGAAGGAGCAGGGGCGGAGCCTGCGATAGCAGCAGTCTGGGCACCAGTGGAGCCGGCAATGGCAGGGGCCTGGGAGTCTCCTGCCCAGGCCTGCAGCCTTGGCCAGAGGCTACCAGTGGGGCAGGGGCAGAGTTGGAAATGGCAGGGTCAGAGCAGGTGATCGCAGAGGCCTGGGCTCTGTGAAGTTGGTGAACAGAGGGGCTTGGGGGTCCCCTGCCCAGGCTTGTATCCTAGGCCAGAGGTTACAGGCCTGGGCAGGGGTGGAGCTTGGATTGGAGGGGCAGGGGTAGAGCTGGTGATCTGAGTGAACTACAGAGGGAAACACCTTTTCTTACTGCTCATTGGCTAAGCTCCCTGTATGTCACTGGTAATATTCTTAGTAATTTGGGTAATAAGAATCCAAAAAGATGATCTAGGGTTTTTCCACAACACTCCTGGAGAAAAAAAATGAAGGTCCATTGCTGGAGGGCTAAGAAGTATCATATCCTGCCCTAGCCCATTTGGCTCACTGCGTAATGCCTCAGCCAGCTGACTGCAGGGTCTGGGTTCAATTCTGACCAAGGGCATGTACCTAGGTTGTAGGCTCCTCCCTGGCCGGGGACCAGATCAGAGCATATGCAAGAGGCAAACAATCAAAGTGTTCCCCTCACTTTGATGTTTCTGTTTTTCCCTTCTCTTCCACATACTCTAAAAATCAATGGAAACATATCCTCAGGTGAGGAAAAAGAAAGAAAGAGAGAGAGAAATGTCATATCCTATGAAAGACACATCTTGAAAATGCCTAAAGAAAGTTGTCGTTTTTTCATCGTGAAGGGACTGGAGTCTGTGTTGATGATAACACCTTGGTGGCTGTGGTGACTGGCAGTGGCTGTAGCAGCGGAGTGATGGGGCTGGTGGCTTCCCCTGATTAGTCTGGTACCTCCTACAAAGGGAGGCCAGACTGGAGCTTTAGGCCCGCTCCCCAAGGGGAGCAGTGAGCGAGCCTAAGCCATCAGTAGGACACCCCTGAAGGCTCCTGAGCTGAGGAACCCCCCCCCCTCAGTGCACGAATGTCGTGCCCCTAGTATGTGTATAAGATGTTTTATGTAAATCTTCATGGGAACTACAGGGCAAAATTGTTTTGTTTCTTAATTTATTTTTTTATTTAATTTCTACTCCGCCTCTGGATGGAAGCACAGAGTGATCTAAGACAGAGGGTGCCAACTGGTGGTCTGCGGACCGCTGGTGGTCTGTAAGGTCTGAAAAGTTGGGAACTACTGCTCTAAGAGATAAACAGAAAAGATAAAGAGAAGGGAACCAAAGTATATCATTATGGGAAACCATTAATTTACATAGGAAAGCAGTAAGAAAGAAAGAGGGAGGAAAAAGAACTTCAAAACAACCAGAAAATAATTAGATAGCCTGAGAAAGTTCTTGCCTATCAATAATTAATCTAAATGCACAGAATTCTCCAATCAATAGCTAAAGTGGATGGATAGAAGGAAAAATAACAAGACCCAAATATATGCTGGCTACAAAAGACTTATCTTAGCTTTAAGAACACACATAGACTCAAAGTGAAGAGATGGCAAAAAATATTCCATGAAAGTAGAAAGTAGAGATATCTATACTTATATCAGACAAAATAGCCAAAAATAGTCACAGAGATAAAAATTATCCTATATAATAAAAGGCTAATGTGCAAATTGACTGAACAGCAGAACGACAGGTTGCTATAATGTGCACTGACCATCAGGAGGCAGATGCTCAACACAGGAACTGCTCCCTGATAGTCAGTGCACTCCCACAGGGGGAATGCCTCTCAGACAGAAGCTGGGCTCACTGCTGGCGAGCACAGCAGTAGTGACAGGAGACTCTCCCGCCTCTACAGCAGCATTAAAGATGTCTGACTACTGGCTTACCATCAGTTGGACACCCCCTGAGGGCTCCTAGATTGTGAGAGGGTGCAGGCTGCGCTGAGGGATCCCTCTGATTGCATGAATTTTGTGCACTGGGCGTCTACTCTTTACATAATGATCAGAGGGTGAAATTATCAAGAAGCTATAACAATCATAAATATATATGCACCTCATTATGCTACAAAACATCAGAGCACCTAGATATATTAAGCAAATACTAATAGATGGAAAAAACAGACCTCAATACAACATTAGAGAACTTCAATATCCCATTTTCAAAAATAGATCCTATAAACATAAAATGAAGAAAATGTTGGGTTGAACCATACATATTTCAGAGCAAATGGAACAGACAAATGCTGAGCATTCCATCCCACAGATGCAGAAGACGCATTCTTCTCAAGCACACATAAAAAATTCTTGAGGACTAATCACATAATATTTCATAAAACAAGCTTTAGCAAATTTAAAGCTGAAATCATATAAAGTATCTTTTCTGACCAGAATGGTAGAAACTAGAAATCAGTAACACAGAAAATTGAAATATCACAAAATATGGAGATTAAACAAAATGTTACTGAACCAATGAGTCAAAGAAGAAATAAAACGGGTAATCAAGAAATGCTTTGAAACTAACAAAAATGGAAGCACAACATATCAAAACCAATTAATACTGCAAAAGCATTTCTAAGAAGGCTACAACAATAAATCCCTATATTAAGGAACAAAAAAGATCTCAAATAATCAACCTCACAATACACCTCAGAGCACCAGAAAATAACTAAGCCAAAACATAGCAGAAGGGAGGAAACAATCAAGATCAGAGGAGAAATAAATGGAAAAGATCAATGAAATTAAGAGTTGGATTTTCAAAAAGAAACAAAATTGCCCAACACTTAGCTAAACTTCCTCAGAAAAAAAGAGGACTCAAATAAAATTAGAACTAAAAGGATATTATAAATTGATACCACAGAATACAAAGGATCATGAGATGCTAGTATGAACAATTACATGTCAACAAACTAAACAACCTAGAAGAAATGGATGAATTTGTAGAAACATACAACTATGACTAAATCACGAAGAAATATAAAATCTTAACAGACTGATTACTGCTATGAAGATTAAATCAGTAATAAAAAACCTCCCAAAATAGAAAATGCCAGAACCAGATTGTTTCACTAGTGAATACTGTACCAAATATTTAAAGAAGAATCTATGCCAATCCTTCTCAAACCAATCTCTTCCCAAAAAATGAAAAGGGAGGAAAACCCTCTCAAATTCATTTTATGAGGCCAGCATTATGCACATAACAAAGTCAGATGATACTGAACGGAGAGTATAGATGTAAAAATTCTCAGCAAAATATTAGCAAGCCAAATTCAACAGCATATTAAAAGAAAGCATTCACCATGATCAAGTGGGATTTGTTCTTGGGATGCAAAACTAATTCAACATATGTAAGTCAACAAATGTGATATACCACGTTAACACAAGGAAACATAAAAATCATATGATCTTCTCAATAGGTGCAAAAAAACTTTTTTTTTGACAAATACAACATGATAAAAAACAGAGTACAGAAGAAACATATCCAACCTCAATAAAAACTATATATAACAAACCCACAGCCAACATTATACTCAGTGATATACTAGTAAGGTTGAAAGCTTTTTCTCTAAGATCAAGGACAAGAGTAGGGTTAACACTTTCATCACTCCTGTTCAATAGAGTAATGGAAATCCTAGCCACAGCAATCTGGCAAGGAAAAAAATAAAAGGCATCCTAACAGAAAAGGAAGAAGTACAATAATCTCTGTGTACAAATTATATAAATTTATATATAGGAAATCTAATAAAACATCTAAAAAACTAATCAACAGATTTAATAAAGTTACAGGATACAAAATCAAACATACAGAAAACAGTTGTTTTCTACTTTAAATTCAATTGTGTTTCTATATTAAATAAAAGTTAATAAATTAACATTTAATATAAAAAATAATATAAATAAAAAATGGTCCAATGTAGCTCAATGGCTGAACCCTTGACCCATGAATCAGGAGGTCTCAGTTTGGTTCCCCCTCAGGGCACATGCCTGAGTTTTGGGCTCAATCCCCAGTAGCAGGAGGCAGCCGATTGATGATTCTCTCTCATCATAGATTTTCTATCTTTCTCCCTCTCCCTTCCTCTCTCTAAAATCAATAGAAACATATTTTTTACAAAAGGGCAGAGAAACTGAATAGACAGGTTCTGCAGAAGACATACAAATGACCAAGAAGTACATGAAAAGATGAGCAACATCACTAATCACCAAGTAGATACAAATCAAACCCATAATGAGATATCACTCACACCTGTTAGAATGACTATCATCCAAAAGAAGAGAAATAATAAGTATCGGTGAGACTGTGAAGAAAGGGAACCCTGGTAAACTGTTGGTGGGAATGCCAACTGTTAAAGCCACCATGGAAAACAGTATGGAGGCTCCTCAAAATATTTTCTAAGTATAATGTAATTTAGAAGGGGAATTTATTTTGTGTATTTTAATATCACTTGAATTGTAGTGAGAAAACAAGGTCAAGCATTCCTTGATAAAATATTTCAAGATTTTCTTTTTAACCTCAATATTCTGCAGTTACACTGCACTATTAATAGCTATGTCATTATTTTCACTTATCTCGTTCATAGCAGCACAATTTACAATAGCTAAGATTTGGAAACAGCCCAAGTGCCCATCAATAGATGAATGGATAAAAAAGCTGTGGTACATTTATACCATGGAATAATATGCAGCAGTAAAAAAAAAAAAAAAAAAAAAAAAAGGATCTCTTACCCTTTGAGACAGCATGGAGGGACCTGGAAAGTATCATGCTAAGTGAAATAAGTCAGTCAGAGAAAGACAAGTATCACATGATTCCACTCATATGTGGAATCTAAGTAACAATATAAACTGGTGAACAGAGTGGATCCAGAGACAGAAGCATGGAAAAGAGTGCGGAATCTGAGGGAAGGCGGGGAGGGTGAATGGGTGGGAGATAATCAACCAAAGACCTGTATGCATATATATAGAACCCATGGACACAGAAAATAAGGTGCTGAAGGCCTGGGGCGGGTAGTGGGGGCAGGCTGGAGGGGATCAAGGGGGAGGAAAAAGGGGACATTATGTAATACTTTCATCATTAAAGAATGTTATAGAAAAGAATTATAAACTTCAAAAACGAGAATATATAAAATGTCAATCTATACACTAATAAGTTCCACATAAATTATTGATTATTACTGTATATTGGCTATTATAAATAAAATAAGAACACTTAAAATTTACCTGCATTGCACTTTTCCCCAGTTTCACCACTTCAAATAATGTGACAGGCTCCCCTTCACCATTCTGTTGAGGGTGCCCATTAGCTCTTCCACGGCCTGCTCCTCTAATTCCAGCTTCAATTCTACTCTTCTCTCCTGGAGATTTTCGAGGTTTCTTATTTGTAGACTGAATAAAAAGATGAAGAAAAAAAATAAATGCAGGCATACTTTGCTTTAGGCAGATTGATCTCAAATTATGTTTAATCCTGTGGAAGGTAGTTAGCACTACACTACTAAAGGCAAGAAACATAATCTAACCAAAGGAAGATTTACAATTGTTTTCAGTGATAAAAGCTCAAGTTAATTTATATAAAGCATGAAAATAAAGTTGAAGAAAAAGGATTTAGTATTTTGTACAACAACAATGCCAAGGTTGAACATTTTAACCAGGTCCCCTCTTGACATATTCTTCTTTGAGCCTCCTCAATACTCTCCTTCTTCAGAAACCCTGCTCAATAAAAATACTTGGAAATAGTGACTTCTACTTTAAACAAGTATTTCTTAGCCAATCATGCAACAACTATACATTTGAACATATTTGGAACCACTCTAGGTACTGGAAATATGGAAATAAGCAAAGTAAACATTTCTGCCTTGCTGGAGTTGACAAACTTCAATTAACATCCCATCTCATGCCCCAAGTTTTTATATTTTTAAAATTGATTTTAGAGAGAGGGAAAGCAGAAAGTAGGGGAAGGGAGAGAAGGCGAGAAAGGAAAAGATGGAGAGAAACGTTTGAATAGATATTTCTCCAAAGAAGATAAACAAATGGCCAATAAGCACATGAAAAGATGCTCAATAGTACTAATCAATGGAGAAATGAAAATCAGAACTACAATGAGATGCCACCTTATACCTATGAGGGGCTATTATAAAAAAAAGAGAAAACAAGTCTTGGCAGGTGACTACTATTAAAAAAAGAACATTAAGTCTTGGGGAGGATTTGAAAAAATTGGAATTCTTGTGCACTGTTGCTGAAAATGTAAAATATGATA
>PVJC01043553.1:0-14473 GCA_004026665.1 Murina feae
CACACCCCGTCTCCCTCCGCCCCCCCTCCTCCACGCCCTCCGCGCTCTGCGGGAGGGAAGATCGCGAGGCTCTGCCGCTCCCACGTCTTGGTTAGCTGCCGGGCACTGACTCTGGGAGAGAAGGATTTGGGCACCACGTAAACAAGGAGTTCATTGTCAGAGGCAGAGGTAGGAGTGGATGGACAGACTGTCCAATGATTCCATTATGCAGCGATTATCCCCTACTGTACCTCGGATTTCTGCAAGGAAGAACAACACAGGCGTTTAACCCCGAGGAAACCTCAGTTTCCTTAACTTTTTTTTTTTCATAGCAGGAAACAGGCTGATTAAATAACTAGGCAAACATCGATGAACAAGCAAAAGAGAACAAAAGTTTAATTCTTGAATGTTGAACTCGTATGATTTGAAAAAAGGGTTTGAGGGCTTGTTTAGTTGTATTAGGATTGTGTTGGGATAACTTTATATCGCACATGTCTGAATATAAGAATTGACATTAGCTTTCAAGAGAAAATAAAACAGTCACAGGTAATGGGATCTGAGGAACAGCATTACCTGTTAGGACTCAGCGTTCTCTTTTCCAACTCTTCTTAAGGCAGTGGTTCTCAACCTGTGGGTCGCGACCCTAAACCCTTTCACAGGGGTCGCCTAAATACATCCTGCATGTCAGATATTTACATTATGATTCATAACTGTAGCAACATTACAGTTATGAAGTAGCAATGAAAATAATTTTATGGTTGGGGGTCACCACAGCATGAGGAACTGTATTAAAGGGTCGCGGCATTAGGGAGGTTGAGGACCACTGCCTTAAGGGCTTGTTCAGATAATAGCATCTGTTAGATATTCACAGTTGTTGGACAATTTACTATGCAGGTTCCGGAATTATTTACTACAGATTGAAAAATACTGTAAGACTAGCTAGCATTTTCCTAAGAGCTTACTATGTGCCAGACCCTTTGCCAGGGACTCTACACAAAGTAATTTCAGTCTTCAAAAGTGATTGTCTCATGATTGCTCAGTGTTATGGAAGAGGACAGTTCCCTACTTAATAGTAGAGCCCTGAGTTGAAGCATTTTGCAAATAATGAAACTGAGCGCCTGGGAGTCCTGAGAGGGTCACACAGCTGTTGGTAAGATCAGAGAGGTTAGAACCAGCTCAAATCCCGGTCAGGTGTTCTTCACACCACGCCAGGAGGTTGGCAAAACTGACAAAACAACACACTCCTCCTACCAGAGATTTCTTGATCTCACATGGCATAACTTAACAATGACTATGGTTCAGAATATAAGGCTAATTTAGTGACTGGAGAGTTCTGGGCCTATTTATGGACAGATCAATTACAGATTTTGGGTTCATTACCAACTTTCAAAAATAAACTAATGAACGCGATCACTCACACGCACGCGCGCACACACACACACACACACACAGGCCATAGTTGTCCAAAGGAATTACTAGAGTGCTGTTTATATTTGCTAGTTCCCATAGCAGCATGCTTTCTGGACTTGTAGATTACATTATGTAGTTGCTTTAACAGGTTTTCTGAGTTTGTGTGCCATGATAACAATATAAAAGAAAAATATTACAATTAAAGTGGTGGAAAGACCCAGAAAAGCCAATGCAAAGTAGAAAATAGAGTATAAATTCAAGTAAAATGTTATATATTGTCAGTACCGAACTTTACTAGTTTTTAATTAGTGAAATATTTCAATACAATTTTAAAACAAGTAAAAAGTGCCATTTTGATTTATTAATCATAAATAAGGAGATAACATTTTTATAAAAATAATGTAACTAAGAACAGCATAACTAAAAGTATCTGTGTGCGTGAAAATCAAATAATTAGTTTTTCTTATATTTTATTGATTTTTTACGGAGAGGAAAGGAGAGGGATAGAGAGCTAGAAACATCGATGAGAGAGAAACATCGATCAGCTGCCTCCTGTACCTCCCACTGAGATGGGATGTGCCCGCAACCAAGGTACATGCCCTTGACCGGAATCAAACCTGGGACCCTTGAGTCTGCAGGGTGACACTCTATCCACTGAGCCAAACCAGTTAGGGCCAAATAATTAGTTTTTAAACAGGGCCTAGATAGGTTTGATCAGGAAAATGAGTACAAGTAATTTTACATGTTTGAAAATGGATAGAAGCAGCTACTTTATAAAGGCAATAGGAGCTCTACAATTCAGTTTTGGTTTTGTGGCAAACACAATATTTGCTGTTTTACTTTTCTTGGGCCCATGGCAAGGGGGACACACTGTATGATAAAGTTATCTTGGTATTTTCCTAACCAACGCAAACCCCTGTGGTTGGCTAAGCAACACCTGTTCCCAATCAAATATTCCCTTGCCTTCTTCCACTCTTGGGGCAGGAAATGCTTGTTTTCCCAGACTCCTTTGCAGCCAGACATGGCCATGGGATGTCATTCTGGCAATAAGGTGATGCTGAAGGTTGTTGGAGACTTCAGTGAAAGAATTTAGTTTCCTGATTAACGGGATCTTAGGAGCTGGTGCCACCCCTTCCCACTTCTTGCATTCTTGATTTCATGTATCATGCCCAGCAGAGAGCTAGCCATCTTGCAACTATGAAAAAAGGAGTTGGCTCTGACATTGCTGAGCTATGGCACTAATGCCAGTAGACATCTGCTGATCAAGTATTTTGTGGAAAAATACTTGTGCTAGACACTGTTAGCCAGTGTTACTGTTTCCTTTGGCCAAAAACATGTAAAACTGATATACCCCTTAAATGGGGAGCAAAACATCTCTCAGATTGAGTTTAGCATAGTAGTTAAGAGTGTGGGTTTTAAATCCAGGTAGCCTGGATTTTAATCCCAATTCTGCTGCTTGCTAGCTATATGACTATGGGCCAGTGGCTTACATTCTCTGTGGCCTTATCTGTAAAGTGGGGATAATAATAGTACTATTTTGAGGATGAAATGAGGAGCTAGCTGTAAGTAAAGCATATTAAATAGTGTCTGATAAAATATAAGTGCTTAAAGGCATGAACTATCCTTATGCACATGCTTGTGGATGACATAGTGCTAAACCATAACCACATGATCTCTTCTGCAGACCTGAAGATGGGCCTAACCGTAGCCATGGTCCAGGGTGAGGGGAACACCGTGTCCTGCCATGTGTTCCTTCCTGCTTTCCCTTCAACACAGTGCAATTTGGATCTTAGAAGATATTCTTTAAGTTCATTCGCATGGTGCTGTTTTTGAAACAAACAAAAAAAGGCAATCTTCTTAGAACAGGGGCTTTATGTCGGCAGCCTGTGGGAGGCAGGGCCCACAGACATGCACAGGTCCACAGAATGTTTTTGAAGTTTGTGCTGCTCAGACAGAACATACGTTATGCAGTTTGCCATTGTCCTACCATCTTCTCTTATAGTCCATCCAGCCTACATCTGATCTTTTTAAAAAATCTTTTTATTTATTTATTAATTTCAGAGAGAGGAAGGGGGAGAGAGAGAGAGATAGGGACATCAATGATGAGAGAGACTCATCAACCAGCTGCTTCCTGCACAACCCCTACTGGGAATCAAGCCCACAACCCAGGCATGTGCCACTGAGCCACACCGGTTGGGACTAACTCGGATTTTGATGCCCCTTTGTCCTGTAGGCATTAGGATTTGTAACACCTGTCTTAGAAAATTTTTTTTCTTGGATTCCCTCTCTCTGCCCTCTCCAATCCTGTTGCCCCTATTATTGTGCTTATGGAAAATGTATCATAAAAAGACAAGAAGAAAAAATATTTGATTGTTTCTCAAATAATTTCTGTGAAAAAAATACATTTTGGGGATGTAGGAATCCTCTTATCTTTTAGAGATATGTTATCCACGTTACAATATTGAAGAATCTGAAATTCACATGGAAAAACAAAACAGAAAAATAAAAAGCATAGAACACTCCAAACATGCTTTTCCCCTCTTAGTAGCCCCTGTAGCAATCTTCTGTAAATTAGTTTAAGAGATAACATACTTTGGAAAAACCTCACCTTAAAGAATGGAAATGCAGCTACAAGGAGTGAGAGCAGAGAGATTTCAATATGAACTGCTTTTGCATTGATTTGTATTGGTCATTTGCTTGTGGCCGGGCTCCCTAAAAATAAAACATGCAACACTAAGTTATCTAAACATATAACTAAGTTTATTCAATATTGAGGACAAGTACAAGGCAGTTATGCTCCTGAAGCTACAAGTATCATGATTTTAATCAGAAGGCCTGGGAGACTGGAGGTAGGAAAATGAAAAATAAATTACTATTTCCAACGGGGTATAGCAATTTTGCTAGAGATTTGGTTCATTTTCATGTCCAGCTTCTTGCCTCTCATAAATATGCAAAGGTAGAATGTATTTAGCTCCCATTTACTAAATGTCTGCCATATAACAGTCATGTGTTTGAGTTCTACATATGACCTCATAACAAAACTTTAGAACGGCATCATCCTCTAGTTTACTCCCAGGGAAATGAGGCTCAGGGAGATGATGTCACTTAACCAAGGTCACACGCCTGGCCTAAGTCTGTCCCTTTCCAGAACTGTATTTCCCATTGTGGTGTTTATCAACTGTTTCTCCTCCTGCGGTGTATGATGCAGTTGTTCAATTCTGAGCAGCAGAACTTAAGGCTCCCTTCCATTTTTCCTTCTTCTCTGAACTTTAAGGCATGGCCACCCTCTGCATGTTTGACCTTTGGGGACCGGATGTTGCAGTGCAGAATAATGGTGCTGGCACCACCTATGTTGTCCCAAGGCAGTCAGCGTGGCCTAGGTGATGGGCTGTAGGTGTGAGCGACCAAGACCTTCTTCATGTGAAAAGGAACTGGAATGCTCTTTCCCAGTGTATACTTTGGAAACTTAGGAAATGTGAGCAAGGGAAGCCCAGATGACAGAGTCCAGAATCCTAAGAGTCTTTTGGAGAATGTCTTTTCAGAAGATAAAAAATAAAGGCAATGGCTTGTAGAAAGGCTGTCCTCATAATCACCCTCTCAACATTTCCCTCCCTGAAACTCAGTTAATTTCTTTTTCTTCTCTTTTCCATTCTCATCTTTTCTTTCCCTTTTCTGTCTTTTACCTTGTGGTAAATTACAAAAGCATTTTTTTGGGGAAAATCTTTCATTTTTATATAACACTAGGGGCCTGGTGCACAAAAATTTGTGCACTCGGGGGGGTCCCTCAGCCTTGTCTACACCTTCTCCACTCGGGGAACCCTCGGTGCTGCAGGCTCCTAACCGCTCACCTGCCTGTTGGCCCCAGAGCCGAGGAGGCTCAGAGCCACTGGGGTTCTGGGCATCCTCCAGGCGTGTCCGGCGCTTCTCTGGTCCCCAGCAGCCACAGCACCCAGGCAGGCTCAGAGCCACTGGGGTGCTAGGCACCCTCTAGGTGGCCCCAATGCTGAGGTGGGCTCAGAGCCACTGAGGTGCTGGGCGCCCTCCAGGCCTGTCCCAGGCTGCTGAGGTCCATGCGGCACCAGCACCAAAGCAGGATCAGAGGTGCTGAGGTGCCTGGCCTCCTCCAGGCCTGTCCCAGTGCCTCTTCTGACCCCCCCCCCACCCGCCCCACCCCTCTGCCACCCTTCTGCTATTTGCTCCTTGGCTGCTGGCCTCCATCTTGGCTGGGTTAATTTGCATACAGCCGCTCTGATTGGCTGGTGGGTGTGGATTAGGCATCCCAGAGAAACGGTTAATTTCAATATTACGCTTTTATTATATAGGATAGTATAGCATTATTTCCCAACTAGCACATCCATTCCTTATGTTAATTTAAACTGTTTGACACTAATACAAATGGTTTAGCCTATCTTGGGAAATAATGCACTAACAATAATAAATATATTTCTTGCCCTAGCTGGTTTGGCTCAGTGGATAGAGTGCCAGCTTGCAGACTAAAGTGTCCCAGGTTCAACTCTGGCCAAGGGCATATGCCTGGGTTGTGGTCTCAGTCCCCAGTGTGGGGCATGCAGGAGGCAGCCAATCAAAGATTCTCCCTCATCATTGATGTTTCTATTTCTCTATCCCTTTCCCTTCCTCTCTGAAATCAATAAAAATGTATTTCTTTCATCAATTAATATTTATTTATGGTTAACCATTTAGAAAAATGTACGTAAGTGTCCATGTATTAGTGTATTTAATGCAGTTCTAACTTTTACCACTTACTTGATGAGTGCTTTGTCACTCAACCCCTGTGGATCAGTTATTTCAGCTATAAAAACATTTCCAAAGTCTGATGAAAATGATATTAAAAAATTAAGTATCAACCAAAAACCAGTCTTTTCAAAGCAAATACACCAAACAAGGTGCTAATTGTATTGTACATAAGGGATGTTGTATTAGAAAGAAAGTACTCTGGAGTGTGGTTCTCATTACTATTGCCTTGTCCAAAAATGATAAAATTCTTTTTTCTATTTCAATGATTGATTTAATATCAACTTAGGGATAGTATACTTGGTGATCCCAAAAGTAAATTAGGCAGTTTATAAATGGCTATGATATTTAACAGTTTAAGAGGTAATATGTAAGTCTTAGTGGCATTTAAAAAATGATAGAATTTTTGAAAGGTTTGATTAGAATCATTGTGACTATTACACATTCTGATGTATACTGAAGTCTAATAAAGATGGTTCCAATACTTTTGTACTGGCCAGATTTCAACCATTTGTTTAACCACCTTGGAGTCAAGGTATAATTACTAGTCTATGGGTTCAAAACACACAGAAGAAATGGCAATAATTCTGGATTAAGCTTGGTTTGCCAATTAAGAATTTAAAAACAACATATTAAAAAATAGCACAGACAAATTGTGACCAGTCAAGGGCCATGCTCAGAAAGTCAGTGGTGGTGCCAACTGCTTCAGATTTCTAGTTCTCTAATCTATTATAAACAACCCTGCCTTTATTTACTTTAAACAACAAAATTAAACCAAACTGCTCCCAAGAGGCAATTGCAAACTAAACTCCAGACAGAACTCTCAGAGTCAATAAAGTCATCTGCAAATTTCCATGCTTATGTTGAAGGAGTTCTTAGAGAGTGTGTAACCTGAATTAGAAAAGACATCTTTTTTAAAGCTTTTCCTGAAGTGACTGGGCCATCTGTTTTGGCCCAAGATCCCATGTTAGAACTGTTATCAAGTATACTATTGGCTCTTCCATTGCTACTGTTAACAAATGGATTTGTCACCCCAAAGTTAAGAAAAACCAGATGTTTCGTTTGTTGTTCAGTATTCCAATGGCAGGTCAAGAGCATGTTTAAACAGCACCAGTGCAATTGAGAAATAATCTCAGTAACCTGATCAATGAGGTCATACGATTTAGGATCATTTCAAGATTTTGAGTGAATTTCAATATTTGGCGATCTACATTTATTGGATTATCCTCAAATTAATCTGTTGTTTTTTTTTCATAAATAGAAACCTATATTTTATGGAAATCATAATTTATATGGAAGCAGTTATAAATCCTATGTAATAAAAGCCAAATATGCGAAATGTCCAGTTGTCCTGTCATCTGTTCAACCAATCAAAGTGTAATAAGCTAATGATATGCTAAGGCCACTCAACTCTTGCTATGACAGGCACTAACCACCAGGGAGCAGACAGTTGACTGGTCAACTAGTTGCTATGACATGCACTGACCATTAGGGGGCAGATGCTCACTGCAAGAGCTGCCCCCTGGTGGTCAGTGTGCTCCCACAGGGGGAGCACTGCTCAGCCAGAAGCCAGGCTCATGGCTAATGAGCATAGCGACACTGGCAGGAGCCTCTCCCTCCTCTGCAGCAGTGCTAACGATGTCTGACAGCCGGCTTAGGCCCACTCTCATAGGAAGTGGGCCTAAGCCGGCTGTCAGACATCCCCTGAGGGCTCCTGGACTGTGAGAGGATGCAGGCCAGGCTGAGGGACCCCTTCCCCGAGTGCAGGAATTTCATGCACCCAGCCTCAAGTATGGGATAAAATATTTAAACGTGTAACCTATAACCTGAGGTCTTGCAATCCATCAATTAATTTTGTACCCAAATGTTTATTGAGCCCATGCCATGTGCCAGGGAAGTATTAGTGTCTGGGCTACAAAGATGGACAAGATGTAATCCTTAACATCGAGTGGCTCATAATCTAGCATAGAAAACTCGCATGTAAATCAGCAGACCTGGTACAACATGGAAAGTGCTCACCACTGCTAGGAGAGTGTCATGGACTAACTGTGGCAATTGGGAGGAGATGAGGGAACATGGAAGACACTGCGAGAGAGGCCACATTTGAGCCACATCTGAAAGGATGAGCAGGAGTTTACCAGGCAACTGTATTTTCAGGGGGATTTGCAGGTGAGGAAATGAATTTTTAACAGAGGAAGAATGCACACAGGCTTGAAATCATTACATATTCAGGCTTCTGTAAGGAGTTGAGAATAGTTGGGGAGACAATGTTTGGGGGTAGGGCAGGAAATATGGCTAAAAAAGTAGGTGAGGATCAGAATATGAGGGGTCCTCTATCCCACACCAAGAAAATGAGTAGGTAATGAGTCACTAACATATTTTAAGTAAAAATAATTGGAATCTTACATTTTAGAAAGATCACTGGTGTAATGGAAGTTTGGAGCAGGGCGAACTTGCAGGCAGGTTTTCAATAGGGAAAGCTATCTCTTTGATGCAGGGGAGCAATGATGAAAGCTTTGATGTAAGGCAGGGACTGCTAGGATGAATGAAGGGCAGGAAAGAAAGTTTGACAGATGCAATGGTATGCAACATACAAGACCACTTGGTGCTAATAAAAACTGAGCCCCATTTAGAAAGGTTGCTTTTGATTTGTCTTATTTACTTTTTGTTGTTTAATGATAGTCTGGTGCACAATGATGAGCTTATGTTGGACTTGTTAAGCTTAAGGTGAGTATTTATGTGTCCTTGCACAATGAGTTGTGACAGGTCTGGAACTTACAATAAAATATCAATGTGCCGATTGTTCTATTGCCTACTTGGTTATGTTGGGAACTAGGGTTTTTAGACCTCCCTTCTTCATGCAATTTCAGGTTGAAGTTGGCTTAAAGGGAAGCTGTGTGAGTTCTGGGAGGCAGAAGAGAAGCAGCTGTAATTATGTTCTGAAGGTTATCGCTGCCCCAGTCTACCGCTGGGTTTCAATTTGTCCTTGCTCTTCCGTTCTTCCTGATGCTGGCCTTGGCTACCAAAAGTGACCCCAGGCCTCCACTGGAGGCTTTGCTGACAATTCAGAGGTGGCAGCCATGGCCAACAACCTTCCATATACTTATGGTCCAACCCCAGTAGCAATACATGTCAGCGTCCACAGCTCCCTGAAAGTTCTGACTCATTTGTGACTTTTCTGCTCCTTCAACTACACTTTGCAGATCTTTATCTTCCCAGCTCTTCCCACAATTGAATATTCATTCCCATCATAAACTCCTTCTCCCATAGCATAGCACCCACAGTGGTTCTACTTTCCTGATTAAATCTGTTTAAAGCTACAACTGATGTGTATTTTCAAACAGAACTCCTTAAAAACACTACATTTTCCACTCAAAACTGTTTATCACTTGACATTGTTTTGAGAGACTGTTTTTTTCTGGACTTCCTGATAGTGACCACTAGTGTAGAATGATGATCTTAATATGTCCAAATAGAAGAAATTGTCAGGATAGCTATGAGGAATCTCAACATTTGGTTCTTATGCTGTTGAAAGAAATCATTATTATTATTACTTTTTGTTTATTTGTAAGTTTTTGTTTTATTTTTGAGATTTATTTCCATTTAAATTGTGTCAACATAAGAAATGTTCAAACCTGTAGAGAATTTTTATGAGGTTATTTGAGCCAAACTGACAACAACTGCTGGGAAACAAAATATCAATGGATTAAGAAAATGCTCCACAGAAGGGCAGTTTTGCAGCAGACTCAATGTGCTTTCTTCTTTACTTTTCTAGTTGTAGGATTTCCATTTAGCCAGTTTTTAGGTGGTTCTGTTATTATTACTTTTTGTATGTGAACATTTTAATATATCCTAGTACTCCAGAACTTTCTGGACCATAGAGAGCCGGACATGAAAGGTATTAATTAGGTGCCTTGCATTCAGGGAGGGATGACGAAGGCAGATTATGGCAGGAAAAGAGGAGTTCATCCTGCTGGCAGGTGGAGGCATTCTTGGGGTAAAGTGGGAAAAAGCCTTTTCCTGAAAAAGCAGCTGTGGAACAGGGATCCTGATGCTATTGGCTCAATAAAGATCCCTTCATGAGAAAGTTATGACAGGAGTGAGTGAGGGTACTGTCTAGAACTCTAGAATAAGCTTTGAGTTGCTTTTCTCCATGTACCCCTGCCCTGGGGAGATGGTGCAGTTTAAGTCCAAGGATTGTAAGAAAATACATTGACTTTGTTGCTGGTATTGCGGAATGAGACTTGATCTATAAAACTGTGTTCCCTGAGAGGGAAATTCATAGCACTTCAGGCTTACCTCAAAAAAACAAAAAACAAAACAAAACAAAAAAACCCAAGAAAATTAACAATAAATTATTTAACTTTACAACTTAAAGAATTAGAAAGAGAACAATAAGAAAAGCTCAGGATAAGTAGAAGGAAGGAAATAGTAAAGATTAGAGCAGAAATAAATGACATAGAGACAAAAAACACACAAAAAAAGTCAATAAAACCAAAAGCTGATTCTTTGAAAGGATAAACAAGATTGATGAACCATTATCTAGACTCATCAAGAAACAAAGAGAGAGGACCCAAGTAAATAAAATGAGAAACAAAAGCAGAGAAGTAACCACTGATACCATAGAAATGCAAAGGATTGTAAGAAAATACTATGAATAACTATATTCCAACAAGCTGGACATATGGATGAAATGGAAAAATTCCTAGAAAAATACAATCCCCCAAAAGTGAATCAGGAATGATAAAAAAACCTGAATAGGCCAATAACAACTGATAAAATAGAAGCAATAATAATAATAATCTCCCAGCAAACAAAAGCCCACGCTCAGATGGCTTCATGGGGGAGTTTTACCAAACATTCAAAAAAAGAGTTAACACCTATACTCCTCAAAGTATTCCAAAAAATACAAGAGGAAGGCACACTTCCAAGCTCTTTTTTTATGAAGCCAGCATTATCCTAACTCCAAAACCAGATAAAGACACTACAAAGAAAGATAATTATAGGCCAATCTCCCTGATGACCATAGATACTGAAGTTCTCAATGAAATATTAGCAAATCAGATCTAGAAATATATTAAAAAGATCATACACCATGACAAAGTGAAATTTATTCCAGGGATGTAAGCCTGGTACAATATTCACAAATCAATAAATGTGATACATCATGTAAAAAAGTTAAAAGACAAAAATCTCATGATCATATCAATAGATGGAGAAAAAGCATTTGACAAAATCTAACAACCATTTTTGATAAAAACTCTCAGCAAAGTTGGAATAGAGGGATCATAGTTAAACTTTAGATCTCCTTTAGTGAAGAGTTAAAAAAAAAACTACTTGCGGAGCTTTTGGGAAAGATTATCGATGTAAGCCTTACCTAAAAGTCATTGGTTTATATTTCATTAGTCATGCTGCTTGCCACCAGTAAATCTTTCACTGGACATTTGTCCATTCCTATGAAAATAACACTCTTGCCTTTATTTCTACATTTTAGCTTCCATTAAACTGAGGCTTAGAACTCTTTTTTTCCAGGCATAGGATAAGATTACCAGAAACAAGTGTAATGTCGAAACTTTTATTTAGTGACTGAAATAAGTTTTTGGTCTCTATAAGGGACCATGATTATATCTTCTTGTGTATTTGGAAAATTCCTTTGAACATGTGAAGTGTGTATAATGAATTTCTGCAATGAATGACAAAAATGTGAAAACTCTTGGGATTTTAAATGTTGTAAAGATGTTTAATGTCCTACCAAAAAGTTATTCTTTGATAACCCATGCACAGTAATCATGTTTTTCACCATCATTATATTATTTATTCATGACAATAACTCTAGGATTCAGAAAATACAAAATGTACATTTGTATATAATTTGATTTTTTTCATTCAATGGAATCTGATATATGTTATCTTTTCCTGACATATGAGCTGAATAACTTTTTAGCAGCTGGTTATTGTGGGCTTTTTTCTTTCAAATTTAATCTAGAAACAACTACATTAAACTTGGTGCTAAAAGTCTATCTGATGAGAATTTTTCCAGTGTTATTTTTATATTTAGATTTATAGATAGAAGATTACACATCAGTCACATTTAAATTGAAATAGCATTTCAAAATAAAGTTTTTCTTTCTATGTTTGTTTTAGCAACATGGCTTTGCATGTTTTGAATATAGAGTAATAATTATTTGCTAGTCTAGAAATAGCTAAATGTCCAATTTTTAGATTAACATTAAATTTCCATTATTGCCTGTTTGATGTCCTTATATGGCTGTAATGAAGTAAGCTCCATGTTGCTTGATTATAATGTTCATCTGGCTTTCTGCCATATAAATGGATGCATTAATGCTCAGTTCTCCACAGTGTTGTGAAGTTCAGTTAATGTTTATAAAAGCTTCATGAAATTATCTGCTGAAAGATATTACCTGAGGTAAAATTATATATGAAAAGCAAAAAATGTAGAGTATTCTAGAAATAGTAGCTTATCATACAGGTATTAAGTGTGCAGCTCAATAAAATATCATCTGCATACTACTTCATGCATACATTGCCCAAAGTCAAGTCTCTTCTGTCCCCATTTATACTCTATTTGCCCACTTCTACCTCTCCCCACCTCACTTTCCCTCTGGCTATCACCATACTATTGTCTATGTCTATGTGATATATATTGAGGCTCAGTGCACAAATTCATGCACTAGTGGGGTCCCTCAGCCCGGCCTGCAAGATCAGGCTGAAACTGGCTCTCCAACATCCCCCGAGGGGTCCCTCGACCTCAGAGACATATTGATGAAACTATTGCTGTGAGAGATGTCTGAGGTATTACTACCTTTGTTTTCTTCTAGGATTTTTATGGTTTCATGATTTACATTTAAGTCTTTTGTCCATTTTGAATTTATTCCTGTGTATGGGGTAAATTGGTGGTTTGGTTTAGTATTTTTTGCAGGTACCTGTGAATTCTCCCAACACTATTGATTGATGAGTCCTATGTTGTTATTATTAATACCCCAGTTAAAAGCTAAGCATATCTAAATACTTTTTGTAGCATTCTTTGTGATTTATAAACATCAATGGTCTGAAAATTATTATAATAGTTAGGTCTTTTTACAATAGGCTAAATTAAATATGCTTTCTAATCCTGAGAAACTGAGCATTAAAATAGTTAGGGAGCTGAGTTTTAAAGAAGTTAAGACTGTTATAACAGGTACCCCATTACCTGTACTAGAGAATAATCTCCTTTCCATAGCTTAAAGGGTAACATAGACCTCATTTCGTGGTTTAGTTATACCATGTATGAAGTATCTTTAGCCACATTATACTGTATAGAAACATTTAATATTACACAGATCAGCTGTAAGAAATTCAGAAAGATTTATGTTTACTCCTGGAAAACTTTCAGTTCTAGTTGTGGAAATATATTCCCCATAGACAACGTTGCTAAGAATTTTGTGGAATAAGTTTTTTAAAAATTAAATAGGACACAGCATAGCATACACAAAGGGCTTCTTTATTAGAAAGTTATTTAAGGGGTTTCTTTAAAAAATTTCCAGAAAAAAGACAGCAGAAGTGACTTGTAGGGCATATGAGCAAGCAAAAATTTCTAAGAAATTCTACAAAAATGAGCTAAGGGGAAGGTTATTCATGTGTGTTAGTTATTATGTGGGTAAGTTTTCTTTTTCAATAATAATAATATTTTAGAAGAATATTAGGATTCACTATTTCTTCTTTCATTTTTACAATTCCCAAAGATTTTTCAATAGTATCTATCCTGATGTAGGTCACAAGATTCTTAAAAAGTCAACTTTAAATTTTTTAAATCATGTCTAAAGATAATATTTTCTGTAAGTTTTCACAAGGTGAAGTAAATCTGTAATCTAATTTAAAACGTATAATACAATTCAGGAAACAGAAATATATATTTTTAATGATACTATCTAAACTAATAAAAGCGAAATATTAAAATTAACCGTTTCTCCGAGACAGGGTAAGCCATGCCCACCAGCCAATCAGAGCGGCTGTATGCAAATTAGCCCAGCCAACATGGCGGCTGCCACTCACGGACCTGAGTAAACAGCCCTTTCCATTGCGGCAGAAGCTGCGCCCCTCAGCTCAGCTCTGATTAAACTGCCTCTAGCAAAACACAGCTTTTTGAAACATTGTAACAATCATAGAATCCTCCGGAGCTGAAGGAAAGAGCAGCTCCGGCCTAACCAGTAAAAGTAACAATTGTTTCATTATAGACGCTGCGAGGTGAAGCAGAAGAAACTTCGTTAGTAGTTAGAAGGCCGCCTTAAAGGAACAGTGTATCAATTATAGGAGATAAACAAAGGCCTTCAAG
>PVJC01043554.1:0-14469 GCA_004026665.1 Murina feae
CACTCTCATTCAGATGAAACTCTTTGGAGAGAACTTTATTTTCGAAGTAAGGATTTTCATCAAAATAAAAATCTATTCTGTAACCTGATTTAATATCTTCAAATTCTGTCACTTCAACTCTTGTCAAATAATGCAGCGCCTCTTCATCCTCTTCCCCAAGCAGTGCAGACACTTGTGGATGGTTGACAAATGTTGTTACTCAAAAATTTGGGATTTTGGCGATCAG
Source organism: Murina feae (assembly GCA_004026665.1). NCBI lineage: Eukaryota > Metazoa > Chordata > Mammalia > Chiroptera > Vespertilionidae > Murina > Murina feae. The sequence continues at coordinate 227 of PVJC01043554.1, forward strand.
TTCTGACCTCTTCTGAAAAAATGGTTGGCGGAGTTTGTTATATTTCTGTTCTACTTTCTGTTCTGTTCTCCTCACTGGCTTGTTCATTAAGTCTGTCTATTTCATTTTGTACTTCATCAATATGTTCGATCGCTTCTTGCTGTTCTTTTTCTCCCTTCGGCGTGTCCGGAGGGGCCGGCCTCTTCTCCGGCCTGGGGGCCGGAGGCGCTCTGGGCTTCTTCGCCTGCGGCAGGAGCGAGGACTGGCGCCTGGGGGCCATGCCGGGAGGGACGTCCGAGGACCGATCGCTGGGAAGTGGCCGTGCTGGGAGGCGCGCGGAGACTCTATTTTCATTCTTTATGTCTGTGTTCTTTCTTCCCTTTCTATTTCTTCTTTTTACAGCAGTCCTTTTAGCATTTCTTGCATTGCTGGCTTGGTAGTAATAAACTCCTTATCGTTTATTGTCTGCAAAGCTCCTGATTTCCTCTTCAATTTTGAATGATAGCCTTGCTAGATAGATTATTCTTGGATTCAATCCCTTGATTTGCATCACTTTGTATACTTCATTCCATTCCATTCTGGCCATATGTGTTTCTGTTGAGAAATAATTTGACAATCTTATAAGAGATCCTTTGTAGGTAACTCTCTGTCTCTCTATTGTAGCCTTTAATATTCTATCTTTGTTATTAACGTTTGCCATTGTAATTACAATGAGTCTTGGCGTGTGTCTTTTTGGGTTCATCTTATTGGGACTCTGTGCTTTTGTGAATTTTTTTGTCCCCAGATCAGGGAAGTTTTCTGTTATTATTTCTTCAAGCAGGTATTCTAATCATTTCTCTTCTTGTCCTTCTGGCACCCCTATTGTATGGATGTTGCTTCATTTCATGTTGTCCCAAATATCCCTTAAGCTCTCATTCTGCTTTGTAATATTTTTATCTCTAATTGCTGCTCAGGTTGGGTGTGTTTTACTACCCTGACTTCTAAATCGCTGATTTAGTCCTCTGCTTCATGTAGTTTACTGTTGAAAGCATCCATCATGTTTTTTTTTAATCTTTATTGTTCATATTATTACAGTTGTTTCTCCCCCCCCCCAATAGCTCTCCTCCTCCCAGTTCCCACTACATCCACCGTCCTTATCCTTCCCCTACTGTCCTCATCCATAGGTGTACAATTTTTGTCCAGTCTCTTCCCACACCTCCAACACCCCTTACCCCCTGTGAATTGTCATTCCACTCCCTTTCTATGCCTTTGATTCTATTCTATTCACCAGTTTATTCTGTTCACCAGACTTGTTTTATTCACTTGATTTTTAGGTTCACTTGTTGATAGATATGTATTTGTTATTCATAATTTTTATCTTTACTTTTTCTCCTTCTTCCTCTTCTCAAAGGATACCTTTCAGCATTTCATATAATACTGTTTGGGTGGTGATGAACTCTTTTAGCTTTTTCTTGTCTGTGAAGCACTTTATCTGACCTTCAATTCTGAATGATAGCTTTGCTGGGTAAAGTAATCTTGGTTGTAGGTTCTTGCTATTCATCATTTTGAATATTTCTTGTCACTCCCTTCTGGCCTGCAAAGTATCTGTTGAGAAATCAGCTGACAGTTGTATGGGTGCCCCTTGTAGGTAACTGACTGCTTTTCCCTTGCTGCTTTTAAGATTCTCTCCTTGTCTTTTGCCCTTGGCATTTTAATTATGATGTGTCTTGGTGTGGTCCTCCTTGGATTCCTTTTGTTTGAGATTCTCTGTGCTTCCTGGATTTTCAAGTCCATTTCTTTCACCAGGTAGGGGAAGTTTTCTGTCATTATTTTTTCAAATATGTTTTCTATATCTTGCTCTCTCTCTTCTTCTGGCACCCCTATAATGATGTTAGTACACTTGAAGTTGTCCCAGAGACTCCTTACACTATCTTCATATTTTTGCATTCTTTTTTCTTTTGGCTTTTCCAGCTGGGTGGGTTTTGCTTCTTCATATTTCATATCTTTGACTTGATTCTTGCGATCCTCTAGTCTGCTGTTGGATCTTTGTATATTATTTTTTATTTCAGTCAATGTATGCTTAATTTCTAGCTGGTCCTTTTTCATATGCTTGAGGGTCTCACTAAATTTATCAGCAGACTCTAGAATATTCTTGAAAAGCCTTATAACCGTGGTTTTGAACTCTATATCCAGTCATTTGCTTTCTTCGATTTCTGTCATTTGTGACCTGTTTCTTTGTCTCCTTATTTTGGCTGCTTCCCTGCATTGACAGAGTGGCTTTAATCAGCTGTGTCTATGGTGGAAGAACTTCTATGCTGGAGACACCTTTATGGGGCAAGACTTGCTTCAGTGGGGCTTTGGTGCCCACTAAGTCTGCCCCCTGAGTGTGTCCCTTATGAGTCTGAGGAGTTGTAGACTGGGTGATCCCACTCTGACCACTGGGTACACAGTCTCTTGGAACTCCAAGGAGGTGCTATTTTAGCTTCTACCTGGGGCTTCCCAGCCTTTTAAATGCAAAAACCTCTGCTCACAGCTTGGGTGAGGTGGGGTCTGGGGGAGTCTACAGGGTGGAGCAAACAGCTATGGCCGATTCTCAGCCCTGCCATAAGGGGCACTGGGTCTCAAGCCACTCTGTAGTTCCTCCCAGTGCCAGACGGTGCCAGACAATCCAGCTCCTCCCTGTATGATTCTGAGTCCCCAGAAACTCACCTGGAACTGGAGTTCAGAGACATTGGGAGCTTGTGCCTCCCTCCGGTATGAAATGCTGCCAGCTCTTTCTGCGAGCCCCTTCGCCTGTACCTCTGCACTTTATTTCCACACCTCCTCTGTGTCTCAGTCTGTTTCTAGTTGTAGAATTTCCATTCAGCCAGCCTTCCCGTGGGTCTGCGTGGTGTCCATTTTTTCTTTTCATTGTGGTTTTGAAATAGTTGTGTCCAGCAGCAATTCCAGTGTTCACCTATGCTGCCATCTTGGTTTCTCTATCCATCATGTTTTTTATTGTAGCTTTATCATTCTTCATTTCCTGATGGTTCTTACATATGTTGATTTTCTCATCCAGCCTGTTTATGAACTTTCTGATTCTCAAGCTGAATTCTTTTCTGATATATTGCTTGCCTTCATTTTGTTTAGTTTCTTTTATAGTGCTGCCTCCTTTTCTTTCATGGGGGTTTGTTTGTCTCCCCATTTTTGCTGTCTCTCTCTGGCTCTGGGTACCCTGCTTAGGGTTTGAGAGTTTGAAGACCCTATCAGGCCAATAAGCTGGAAATCGTTATCGCAGAGGCTGGGTCACTTCTTGAGTCTCACACCTTTATTGCCTCTGCTCTGAGTTGTATCCCCTTCATTCACGGATCTGGTCTCTCAATTGTCCACTTCAGAAGCTTAGGGTGGTGGGTGCACATGCACAGTTCCTGTGGTGTGCTACTCCCTGTGAGGACCTATAGCCCTCTGGCATGCAATTCACTGTGCAGCCCTAGCACCCATGGCTAGGTGGCTCCCTAGGTCCCTCTAGCAGCACACTTTCAGTGTGGTCTTGTATCCTCTGGCTGGGCACAATGGATTGCTCAGGGTCACCCAAAGAGCACTCTTCTGTGGCCCAAGTGGGGTGCATGGTTAGTTGTTCTGGGTCACCCTGGCAGGACTGTCTCAGGTGCCAGGGTGGGTTGCTCCAGGTCACACAGTCAAAGCTCTCCTGTGGTTTGGAGTGGGACACACACTGGGCTGCCCTGGAAGCAGGTCCCAGGACTTGGGGTGGAACGGGTGCCAGATAGCTCAGGGTCAAACTGGCGGTATGATTCTAGGACCTGGGATGGGGAAGGGGTGGGGGACATGGGTCTCCTTGGCTTGCACTCAACCTGCAGGGTCCTGAAGCTGGATCCTGGGATAGTGAGGAGGTCTGATGTGGGAGGTAACTCTAGTGAATGCTCACTGCAGACTTCTGGTAGCCTGCCAGGAGACACTATGCCGCTCACTGCCATGGCACAGTGGTGGTCCCACATGGGTTATGGCTGGTAAGCAGCATTCCTCTGTCCTTCTTTATTTAAACTATCTCCTCAGTTGTGTCTAATTTGTTTATTTTAGGTGGATGTTCTCTGATTTATTTGCTTTTCCAGCCTGGCCCCAGAAGAAGGTGAACGACACTTCTGCCTATTTGACCGCCATTTTTCTATCTTCTTTTTTATTTTAATTCCATTTTCATTTTGCTGTTCTGATTGGGCATTTTCTGCTACCTTTTGTTCAAAAATGCTGATTTCATCCTCTGTTTCATCTAACCTGTTGTTGATTCCTTCAAGTGTATTCTTCTTTTCTGATATTATAATCTTAATTTGTGACCAGTTCTTTTTTATGATTCCTATGTCATGTTTCATGCTGTTGACATTCTCATTAAGTTCATTCATCATTCTTATAACCACTGTTTTTGAACTCTGTGTCTGCTATTTCACTTAGTTCTTTTTCTGGGGATTTCTCCTGCTCTTTCCTTGGGGCATGGTTTTTTATCTCCATTTTGGCTGCTCCTCTCTATCTGTTTCTTTCTACTATGTAGATCTTCTATGCCTGGGTATGGTGGCCTTATGTAGTAGGTCTCTTGTGGGTCTGAGGCATAGTCTTCCTAATCACTTGAGCAAGGCACTCCAAGAATGTTCCTTGTGTGGGTTATGTGAGCCCTCCTGCTATAGTTGAGCTTTGATTGTTACTGGCCCATCCATGGGTAGAGTTGCTTCTCCATGTGGTTCTGAGGATCAACCCCATATGTACTCTATGAGTTGCTGTATGAGGGATGGCTCCACAAAGCTGAATTTACCCAAACTGCAATATGCCAAGATCTTTCTTTGTGTGTGTCAGTTGTGGAGCTACTTGAGTCATGCAATGATGTGGTCTGTACCATTAGTTGTGTTGTTTCTGGGACTTCATGGTGAGGTCCAGTGCTGGTTGATGTCAGGCACTGCCAATTCCAGGCCCGGGGCTTCTTCCTGTTTGGAGTTATAAAGTGGTTCACCTTTTTTTGGATGTCTCTGCTGGGCCTGGATGAATGAGAAGGGCTTAGCTGTACACCATGGCCAGTTTCTACAAGCACAGAGCCCAGGGGAAGATCAGAAAGAGGTGCAAGACTGCCTAAGATTTGCCTTCTCCCATTAGTTGGCTGTTAGCCTCAGTTACTGAAAGCTTCTAGAGGTAGATGAGTTGTTTGAGGAAGGCTCTGAGTCACCAGGTAGGGGCAAGTAGTATTTACCATACTGATAGAGATTCAAAGGTGGCACCAGTGCTGGGTTTGAGGCCACTCAGCAATAGTCTCAGGGTATACCAATGTCAGCTGTCACCTGCTATGTGTTTTCAGACCTTTGTGGTGGTGCTTGGTCTTAAAGATTCATCAGGGTGAGACCAGCAGTGTTCATAAGACCCACATAGACCAAGGTTTGGCCTTGTCCAAGGAGGGCTCTGCACAGGACCACTGGTCTGGTCTCCCCGGGAAAAAAAAATGCCCCTACCTAAGAGCTATAAAATTTATTTCTTCCCATAGTCTACCAGGACCTACTAGAGAGTATTCTGCATAGAAGAAGGGGTGGTTGGAGACCAGGCCAGACACAGCAGGTTTGACAATACTGCAGAGCACAAACTCAGCTGGGCCTTACACAACTATGCTAAAAATTATACAAAAAAAGAAAGAAATTGCTCCTCATGTTTTTTCTCTCTTCATAGACTTGTAGCTTTATTCTGACATTTGTCTCTGTTTTATCTTTAATAAATGGAGATAAAACTATAGTAAGCCAGCATAAGATACTTTGGTTACTGCCAGACCACAGATAAAATTATCCTTTCTCCTGATATTGCTAATCATATATAATAAAAGCATAATATGCAAATTGTCCCCTCGACCAGAAGTTTGACCAGGAGTTTGACTGCTCACTATAATGTGTGCTGACCACTAGGAGAAGGTGCAGAACATGCAGGCATCAGTGATGTGGTGTTGGCAGCAGCCAGCAGTGTAAGTGCTGCCAGCCCTGAAGGGTCCCAATGACAGCAGGACCATGGTGGGATGGTGGAACAAGTGAGCAGGCAGCACCAGGCTAAGGTGGGTGAGAGGGGGGCCCGATTGTGCCACCAATCACCTCACAGATGGCAGCCAGCAGTGGTGGCAGGGGGTGGGGTCACCACCCGGCTCCCAGGCGCTGAGGGAGCAAGGTGGGGGACTTGGCTCCAATCATTTGCCCCACAGACAGCAACCAGAATGAATCCATGTGCACAAATCTGTGCACTTTGCCACTAGTTCATTACATAAACAAAATTTTAAACACTCTATAATTATACAAATTTGAAAGAAACACATTAACCGTGGTTTGACCACAAATGTTAAACTTTATAGCACAGCCCACATTTAATAATTTTGCAAAGATCTAAGCAAGCATCCATATGTTATGCAAGATCTATTTGTTGTAATACATCAGTCACAAATAGAAATAGGGTCTTTAAAAAAGTATTCTTTGGTTAAAAAAATAATAACAATGATTGAGAATTAAATCTACTTCCTTTAGTATTGCTGAACTGAAGATGCCAGAAATAGAAGTAATCTAAATTCCTAGTTTGTCCAAGAACTTACTGATAACTGTTAAAATAAAATGATATCACAATCCTGGTGTTGTTGCAATAATATAAATTATAAGCTATTATCTGTTTGGATAGTATTGTGGCAACAAATTCCATGAGTGACATACAAGTTCTTAATATTATCTCAAAAATAAAATAATTTAGCAGAAGAAAAATATATGCACAAAAATTCATCATTCTATCCTGTAGCATACATCATAAGCTAAGTTCTTTGGAAGACAATTTCCATAGTATATCAATTGACGTTACTTGAAAAAAATGTGTGTGATCAAATGAATATGGGAAAAAATAAATTCAGAGTATATTTTCAGCAGAACTCTCAAACTATTGTGATTTTCTAGGAAAGCGATGAAGTAGGCAGCCTTTCCCAAATGTATTTGACAAATAAACTCTTTCTACATGGACTGTCTCATATAGAAATTATTCATAAAAATAATGGGGTGAGAAGTCCTAATTGGTGTTTCTTCTCAAATATAAAGTCTTTGTTCCCTGTTATGTGACCTTCTGAATAATCCAAGTGAAGAATAGCAAAACTCACACTTATTGTATTAATACAGCATGGTATGAAATGGTAACAAACACTTACAGTCCTGTCAATGATAAAAGGTGCCCTGGTTCTTATCAGAAACTCAGAAAAACAACAGGTAATTATAACAAAAAAGCAGAATGCACAATATTATGCATTATTTAGCATATAATTTATTCACCAGAGCAAAACTTAACTAAAGATTCTAGTCCTGAATGAATCCAAGTTAATGTAAGTATATTCTATCCTCTGCTTGCCTAATTTTCTTCATGTAAGAAATGGGCTAACCTCAGGTCCAATGTATGTTTGTAAGGTTACATATGATGTGCTTGAAAGTATTTGTTACTGTTGAGAAACTAGCTGCACCTAAGCCATGCTTATATAATAAACCTGGATTAACTTTCAATTGTAATTAATGAAGGATATAATTAATTTTATAGTTCTGAATTATTCCATTTTACCCATCCCTTAAATTACATAATAAAATTATGAAATATTATTGGCAGAAGAAAAACATGTCTGAAGAAAGATATTGAAAGGCTATAAAGTGCAAAAAGCATAAGGATATGGCAACATATTACATGGATAATAATTGCTTCCATTTTCTTTTTTTATTGATTTTTAGCAAAAGAGAAAGTAATAGGAACAGAGAGAGAGAAACATCAATGAGAGAGAAACATCATTGATTGGCTGCCTCCTGCACACCGCCTAATGGGGATCAAACCAGCAACTAGGGCATATGCCCTGACCATGAATAGAACTAGCGACCTCTTTCTTGGCTCCTGGATTGATGCTCAACCATACTGGCTGGGCTACAATTTAATTTATTTGAAGTCATTCATTTATTCACTAGTTTTATTGATAGCACGCTGTGCCGAGGGCTATGCTAGGTATTAGATATAATGATGAACAAACATAGTATCTACCCTCTGGCATCCTATAATATCTCTATACTAGGGGCCTGGTGCACAAAATTCGTGCACAGTTAGGTGGGGGAAGGGGGGCGGGTGGGGGAGGGGAAGGGCAAGCAGGGAGGTCCCTCACCCGGACCTGCACTTTATCCAATTTGGGAGCCCTCAGGAGATGTGCTACTGATGGCTTGGACCCACTCCACGTGTTCTCTGCTCTCTGCCAGGCCTGTCTGCTCCACATCATGGAGATGGGCAAGCAGGCGCTGCTGGGCCTGCCTGTGGGGTCCTTAATAGCTTGTTCCCCCTCATCCCCTCATCGGCAGCCATGGCCCCAGCCCAGCCTAGGCCAGGGCAGCATGTGGAGATTCCTGGGTAGGTCTGGCTTGCCACGTCCCCTGGTTCCCAGGTCCACAGCCGTACACAGGTCCAGGCCCAGCCAGGGCAGCAGCTGGGATTCCCAGGTGGGTCTGTCTGGCCACCACCCCTGGTTCCTAAATCCCCGCGCGCCTCGGACCTCAGCGGCAGCCGACCTGGGGCTCATAGCCACTGGGGTGCGGGGTCGGCCCCTCCCGCAGGCTGGGTCCCCACGCACCTCGGACCCTGCCACCACCGCTGCCACTGCCCGCGCCGCACCCACCACCACCCGCCCCACCCATGCTGCTGCCTTCCGCCACCCCCAAGCCTCACCCACTGCTGCTCTCTCCGTGGCTGCCGGCCTCCATCTTGGCTGGATTAATTTATATACAGCCGCTCTGATAGGCTGGTGGGCATGGCTTTGGCTGGTGGGTGTGGTTTAGGCATCCCAGAGAAATGGTTAATTTCAATATTATGCTTTTATTAGAGTAGATATAAAAACCTAAGCAATGGAACAACCTGTCGACTGATTGCTATGATGCTCAGTGAACACCAGAGGACAGACGCTCAACATAGCAGCTGCCCCCTGGTGATCAGTGCACTCCCACAGCCAACCTCCCACCCTGAGGCTGGCTGGCCAACCTCCCACAGTCCCTCCCCCAAGCTGGCCAGCCCCATCATCAGCCCCATTGAGGGTGCTAGCCGGCCAACCTCCCATGGTCCCTCCCCTAGACCAGCCGGCCCCCTGATCAGTCCCAATTGCTGGCCAGGCTGAAGGACCCCAACTGTACATGAATTCATGCAGCAGGCCTCCAGTCTGTACATATAAAACCCTAAGTGACCAAATGACCAAACAACTGGTCAACCAGTCACTATGACGTGCACTGATCACCAGAGGGCAGACACTCAATGCAGGAGCTTCCCCCTGGTGGTCAATGTGCTTCCATAGCCAACCTTCCATGGTCATCCTCCTGGAGGGCCAGCTGCAATCAGCCCCAATAGGACCAGCTGGCCAATCTCCTGCGGTCCCTCTTCTGGTTGGCCAACTTCCCATGGTCCCTTTTCCCGGCCAGCCAACCTTCCCCAGACCCTCTCCCTGGCTGGCCAGCCCTGATGGCCCCAATGGGAAACTCCCATAACCTCTCCCCCGAGCTATCCTCCCATGTCCTCGATTGGCCCCAATTGCCAGCCAGGCTGAGGGACCCCATCTGTGCACAAATTTGTGCACTGGGCCTCTAGTTTTATCTATAAAAGAAAAGTTTTCAAGTTCATTTGAAGAACAAAATGTAGATTTGCATTTTTTACAGCATTTTAAACAAATGAATAAAAAATACATTATCCACAAAGAGCCTTAATAAATAACTTATATTGAAGGTATATTAAAGATTTCTCGGCTTTAGGTTGAAATCTAAAACCCAAATACCAATGATTTAGAGGTATTTTCATGCAATCGATGAAAAATTTTGGTTGAGTACAGCTGAAATTGTACCTAAGGCTTAAAAACTACCTCCAATAAACTTTGGGGAATTAAAACAATACTTTCTTTGCACTTGAATTAAATCAGTAAATAATCTTATCAGGTCTAAGAATCACACTACCTGTTATTCCAAAGATTTTAATTAACTTGCAGAGGTTTTACTGATTAACTATACTAGCACAACTCTTACAAACATGTACCAAATTCCAAATTAAGGTATAGAAACATCTATAAGTCTATTATATACATATTTCCTCCACCCACAATCATAAGTCTATGCTTAGGTATCACATAAGGACAATTTGGACAACAGGCTGGTGTGGGGCAAGTAGATACAGTTTCTTTGTCTAAGCTCTCTATGGCTATAATCTTTATGAGTGGAGTGGGGAAAGTAATAAAAATAATATTTTACAAACTATTTTTTTAAATGTATTTTTATTGATTTCAGAGAGGAAGAGAGTGGGAGAGACAGAAACATTAATGAGAGAGAATCATTGATTGGCTGCCTCTTGCATGCCACCTATTAGTTATTGATCCCACAACTGGGGCATGTGCCCTGTCCTGAATCAAACTGTGACCTCCCAGCCCTAACTGGTTTGGCTCAGTGGATAGAGTGTCGGCCTGTGGACTGAAGGATCCCAGGTTCGATTCTGGTCAAGGGCATGTACCTTGGTTGCGGGCACATCCCCTGTAGGAGGTGTGCAGGAGGCAGCTGATCAATGTTTCTCTCTTATTGATGTTTTTGACTCTCTATCTCTCTCCCTTCCTCTCTGTAAAAAATCAATAAAATATATTTTTTAAAAAAACAAAAAAACTGTGACCTCCTGTTTCTTAAGTCAACACTCAACCACTGAGCCATGCCAGCCAGGTACCTCTTTTCTTAAAAATATATTTATTGATTTTTAGAGAGAAGGAGAAGGGAGAAAGAGAAACATTAATTTGAGCAGAATATCAATCAGCTGCCTTATGACTGAGCCCACACCTGGGGCATGTGTCCTGTCTGGGAATCAAACCAGCAACCTTTTAGACAACTCAGCTACACTGGTCAGGGTCCCAAGATCTTTTCTAGATGCATTTCCTAGCTTTTACCAAGGGTATCTGATATAGGGAGTAGTTCTCAACCTTTATCTATCCTCCCACCATTCATGCACACATAATAGATGCCATTTACATATTCATACTCTCAACTCTGTGTTAACTATATTTTCTTTTTTTCTGTATTCTTGCTATAATGGCTTTTGGGGTCTTGCTGACTGGGGAGAGATGGCCCCTTCCATGGCTACCAAATTCCTACATGTTACAGAAAATATGCCCCTGGCATTATGACTTTCTTAAGCAAATCAACCAATCCAGAGCATATTATTTTGAACCACCTCTTATATCAGGCTCTTATACTCCAGAAGGTAATATTACTCTGCCCTGATAATTCCAGGGACAGGTGCCAGACAACTAGAGATAGCCTCTCACCCCAGGGACTGCTAAAAATGTTCAAACCAGCTAATCATAAACCTGTTTACCCTGACTTGCCTTGCCTATGCGAACCACAATAAAGTCTTCTCCCTGTGATTTCCCCTTGCTCCCTAGGACTCCTGGTCAACCCTACTGCTTTCCTTCATGGCCCAGTGTGGTGTGGCATACACCCTCTCCTCTTGACAACTGTGAGCAATGAATTATCTTAATGGCAGTTGTATCTTAACCTGTTGGCCTCACCATATTGGAGTAATAATAAAATCTACATTTAAAAATAGCCTCAGGGGACTTCTGGTCAAGATGGCAGTGAAGGTAAATGCAGTACTCACTTCCTCCCATAACTACATCAAAATTACAAGTAAACTACAGAATAACATCATTCAGACCCACCGGAAATCAGGCTGAATAGAAGTCCTACAACAAGGGAATTAAAAAAGAAGCCACCTAGACTGGTAGAAGTGGTGGAGACTCCAGGCGGAGTTTCAGAACTGGCTGGTTCCATATCCATATGTGGTGTTGTAAATCGGGAGGGATATCTTGGCTGCAGAGGATGCCAGTGCTAGGAGAAAAGTTCCCATATCTTTAGGCTGTAAAAACCAGCAGGAGTTGTAGCTGAGTGACACAAAAGCTGCTGGAGTTCCAGGCAGTTCCTCTTAACGAGCTTGCACACAGATTTACTCAGACTCACTCCCGGTGAGCTCCAATGTTAGGGTAGCAGCTTGAAAGGAATCAGGGGCACTCCAGCAGGAACTAACTTTTCTGGAATCAGGGTGAGAACTGGAGGAGCAGTTTTGTCCCAGCAGAAGTGCTGGTAGAGGCTATTGTTCCTTAGATGAGCCCTCCCTGCCACAGAACTGACAGTCAAGCATAACGTGACCAGATTTAAAGCGGTACACCATTGACGGTGGGGGGAGGGGTTCTTTTTTTTTTCTTTTCTTTTCTTTTTTATTATTACTTAAAATATTACAAAGAGTAATCGGACTTTTTTAAAACGCCGTGGGACGCAGGACAAATTGTTAAAAATCGGGACTGTCCCGCCAAAAGTGGGACATCTGGTCACCTTAGCAAGCACCATATATGAATTTCCATCAACCCTGCTCACACTTTATGCCTCACCTTGATGGTTTTCTGAGATCCTACCCCTCCCTACTTGCAGGCTCATTCAAGCCTTGGACTTTCCTAACATCTCTCAAACAAGCAGCAGCTGGCATCAGCATGCCCCTCTCAATAAGTGGCCCCAGGTTTGGCTCACAGCTTAGTTCACAGCTTGGTATCTCCTAGGCAACTCTAAGCCCAACATAAGCCACAGCCATCTGCAGATTGCTTTGTAGCTCATGCTGGGTGGCCCCAGGCAGGACACAGGCAGTGGCTGACTTTGCACCTTCCAGCAGGCCCCAGAGCTAGTGTACCCGATGGTCAGCCTCAGACCATGCCAGATTAGAACTCTACCACCTTAACAACTGACACACTCAAGGGACAAACTCAGTGAGCACCAAAGCCCCACTGAAGCAAGTCTTGCTCCATAGGGTCAGCTCCTGCACAGCAGCTCTTCTGTGGTAGTCACAGCTGATCCTCACAACGAATTGGCCCATGGTTAAATCCCTCCCAGTGATACCAACATCAATCAAGGCTCAACTACAATGGGATAGTTCACAAAGTTTACACAGGGGCACACCTGGAGTGCCTAGCTCAGGTGACTGGAGAGGCCAAACCATGGGGCCCTACAGGACACCTACTACACAAGCCACTCTACCAAGTCCGGGAGACATAGTAGATCTACCCAATACATAGAAACAAACACACAGAAGCAGCCAAAATGTTAAGACAAAGAAACATGTCACAAATGAAAGAATAGATGAAATCTCCAGAAAAATAAATAAATGAAATGAAAGCAAGAAAAGTACTAGATACAGAGTTCAAAACAATGGTTATAAAGATGCTGAAGGAACTTACTAAGAACTTCAAGGCACTTAGTGAGAACTTCAAGGCACTTAGTGAGAACATCAACAATATAAAAAAGGACAAGTCAGAAATAAAGGATACACTAACTGAAATAAAGAATTTATAGGGAATCAATAGTAGAGTAGTGCACACTAGGAATCAAATCAACTATTTGGAATATAAGGAAGTAAAAAACACCTTATCAGAACAGAAAAAAGAAAAAAGAATTAAAAAATATGAAGATAGTATATAGAACCTCTGTGGCAACTTCAAGTGTCCCAAAATTTGCATCATGGGGGTTCCAGGAAGAGAAGAGTGGAAGAAAAAAATTGAAACTGTATTTGAAAAAAAAAGACAGAAAACTTCCCTTCCCTGGTGAAAGAAATAGACATACAAGCTCAGGAAGTATAGTGTCTCATACTTCCCAAAGAGGCCCACACCAAGACACATCATAATTAAAAGAGAATCTTAAAAGCAGGAAGAGAAAGGCACTTAGTTATGTATAAGGTAGTTCCTACAAGACTGTCAGCTGATTTCTCAACAGAAACTTTGCAGGCCAGAAGAAAGTGGCAAGAAATATTCAAAGTTATGAAATCTACAACAAAGAATATTCTATCCTGCAAAGCTATAATTTAGAATTGAAGTTCAGATAAACAGTTCCATGACAAGAAACAGCTAAAGGAGTTCATCACCACCAAGTCAGTATTACATGAAATGTTAAAGGGGCTTCTTTAAGAAGAAAAAAAAATAGATGAAAAATCTAAACTAATAAAAGCGGAATAGTAAAATTAACCATTTCTCCGGGATGCCCACAGCCAATCAGAACGGCTGTATGCAAATTAGCCCAGCCAACATGGCGGCCGCCACTCACGGACCTGAGTAAACGTTTAGGCAGCGTCCATTGCAGCAGGAGCGAGAGCGAAACTACCTGCTCGCTGGCTCCTTAGCCTTTGGCCTGAAGCAAACATGCACATTTGCAACAATTAAGTGTAACAATTGTTTCATT
>PVJC01043555.1:0-14463 GCA_004026665.1 Murina feae
GGGGGGGGTCGGGGGGTGGGGGGGCTGGCATTGGAAAGGCTGTATTTTTAGCTGGGAAACTGTAACCAGACCAGGGCAGGTGAGTGCTGAGGACACTCTGGAGGAAAGGACACTGAGTGTGGGGCAGACGCTCTGGGCCCTGTCCACCCTGCCAGCAGGCTGCACAGTCTGGCACGTGTCACTTAACCTCGGAGCCTGGCTTGCTCTTCTCTAGAGACGGAGTGGTGACCAGTGACGGGGACTCTCTCCTTTTCAGAGAGCCACGGTAGGTAAGATAAAAGTGATGCCAGACGTGGAAATGCTTTGAAAAAGGTAAAGCCCAGGGAAATGTAAAATCTCAGGGGTAGCAATAGGTTCTGGATGGAAGTCAAAGGGCGGGTATTTTTAGCTCTTGACTGAATAGTTTCCCTCCTCCGCCCCTCCCCCCACGGAGAAGTTGCAACAGCATCAATCAGCAGGTGTAGCAGACTTGGAGAGTTGCATTGCGACCGGACATGACCCTGCTCCTCTGGGCAGTGGTTCTAAAGTGTGGCCCAGGGCAGCTTCAGTATCACCTGCTAGTCTGTTAGGCATGCAAATCCTCAGCCCTGCCCCCAGACCACCTGATGCAGAAACTCTGGGAGGGCACCTCCCCCCCCCCCACCCAGTCTCCCCACTCCTGCTTTCCCAAGCCCTTCCGGTGCTTCTGGGTCACCCTGAAGTGACAGCCTGTGTAGAGGCCTAAAAGGTTACATCCCAAAGATTTATCTCTCAGATCTGTCTGGACTAAAAAGCTTGGAGAGGAGGACAGGGCACTTCTGAAGGGGGCGCTGCTCACTGGCCTATAGTAAAACACACCATCATCCTCTCTGATTCATTTGGCCAGAAAATGGTCATGTATGAGCACAAATAGAGAAAGGGAAGGGAGCAAGAGACATGTAACAGTTGGTAAAGGGATAATTATTGGTATGACATTTAAAAAAGAAAATGAATCAGAACACACTTTGAAAGTGTCCACCTCTCCACTCTGCTGGGAGTGACTATAGGAAACGCTTTCTTTCTTTCTTTCTCTCTTTCTCTCTTTCTCTCTTTCTCTCTTTCTCTCTTCCTTCCTTCCTTCCTTCCTTCCTTCCTTCCTTCCTTCCTTCCTTCCTTCCTTCCTTCCTTCCTTCCTTCCTTCCTTCCTTCCTTCCTTCCTATATTTTTACTGACTTCAGAGAGGAAGAGAGAGGGAGAGATAGAAGCATCAATGATGAGAGAGAATCATTGGTCAACTGCCTCCTGCACACCCTTCACTGGGGATTGAGCCTGCAACTCGGGCACATGCCCTTGACCAGAATCGAATCCGGAACCCTTCCGTCCACAGGGCGAAGCTCTATCCACTGAGCCAAACCAGCCAGGGTGGAAAAGCCTTATTTCTTACCTCCCCCTCCCCCCCTAAATTGCCCATCCCTCCCACGCCAGCGCGAAGAATCAGCACAGTAGAGCGTCCCTCCTTTCCTCCCGGGAAAGAAGGGCTGAAGATGTCTCTCTGGGTTGTTTTTAAAGAGAAGGTAATTAGTATCTGTTCGCTGGGGAATTTGGACTCCATCAAGCTTGTGGCTGTTCTTTTAACCTCTTGCCTTTCTCTCCTGTGTTTCATTTCTCCCCCCTCCCCCCTCCCCCCACCCACCCGCCTTCCACCCGCCTCTCACCTGGCTTCTCCTGGGTCCTCAGACTTGCGACAAGCGGAAGCGCCTCCTCCGGGACCAGACAGGGGGCGTCCTGGTCGTGGAGCTCTCCCTCCTCAGTAAGCGTCTCTGTGGCCCACGTGGCTGCCCACGTGGCTGCCGCCGCTCTGGGCTGCGTCCACAGGCACAGGTGGTTGGAGCGTTTCAACTGAATTGCCAAACCAGTTGTGCCTGTAGGCACAACCTGCACCTGCAACTCGAGGCTTCTTAATTGGGGGATGGATAGCTCATGCCAAACCAGGGAGTTAAGATTAGCCAGCTGCCCTGTGGCCTGAATTCCAATGCCCCCCAGGAATTAGGATATGCGGAGCTTGCAGACAGTGCATGCCTGCTGTCAACAACAATAATAGAAAATAAAATGTGCTGGGAACATCCAGTGCAAGACAACAAACTTATTGGGCAACCAGAAGTCTGGGTGGCCTGAGCGCTGGGGTTTCAGAAATAGAGGGGCCCCACACGGACTTTGTCCTAAAGAACTTAGCATCTTGGGAGGAGAGAGACTTTAAATGCTAAGAAAAGGGAGATACTATCCGTGGCATGGGGGGAGGGGAGCATAGAGTATATGACAAGGGATTCAACCTAGTCCAGGGCTCAGGGGAGACCTGTGAAGGTTACCTGACTATGGCTGAGGGTGGGGAGGAGGGGCAGTAATCCAGGCTGCCACTGGATTATTTTATGGCCTGCGAGCCAAGAATCTTTTTATGTGGTTGAAAAAAAGAAGACTCATATTTCATGACACATTAGAATTATAGGAAGCTCAGATTTCAGTGTCTATAAAGAAAGATTTTTGGGGTCCAGCCATACTTGTCCAGCTGCTTTCATGCTTCATCCGTAGTGACAAGTGGTCGCAATAGAGACCGCCTGGCCCACACAGCGGAGAACATTGACTATCTGGCCTTTTCCAGAAAGTTGACCAACCCCTGCCTTAGAGAGCGGAGGAGAAAACGGTGTGAAGAGGGAGCCCCCCGCTGTAGACCCCCGCTGGACACTTTGTCCTAAAGGCCACGGGGAGCCTGGTGGTTTAATGAGGGGAGGAGACAAGTTTATGTTTTAGAAACATAGCTCTGATCTTAAACCTTCAGCATTCTCTCTCTTTACTCACTACAGGCAGGGGATTCTCGAGTCTCTATAGCTTCTCAGGTAAGGAGAAGAGGCGCCTCTGGGAAATGTCATGGGCAAAGCTTTTAACAGGCAGATACGTATGTTAAAACAAGATTACCTTTGGCCCCAGCAAAGCCTATAAGAGTTTTTTAAAAATTACTCTTTAAAGTAGCGGTTGCCAACCTTTCGGACCTCACAGACCACCAGTGGTTCATGGACCACCAGTTGGCGACCGCTGATTAAAGCACACCTGAGTGGGGCAGAGTGGATGGAGGTGGAGCAGGGAGAGGGGGCCAGGGGTAAATTGGATGGAGCAGAACCAAATCCCGCTCCCCAAGTCTCAGCAAAGGCGTCACTAGATGGCTTTGCTTGTTTCCTGAAGTAGAGAACAGATCAGTGATTTTCAATGATCTGTTCATTTAACAAATATTTGACCTCCTGCTACGACTCTGCCCCTCATTCGCCTTGGGTAATGACCTTACCCTTCTATTCCCCAGTTTTCTCTATGAAATTGGGCAAATAATGGGCCCTATCACACATGGCCATTGTTTGGATTACATATTACAGATAAGGGCACCAAACAATGCCCAGCGCACAGCAAACATCAGTAATGATTAGCCATAATGACTATAACACCACATCAGGCGCTATCCTAAACCATATAGTTACTGTAGTGAGGCTGGCAAGGCCCCTGCCCTTCCTAATACCTGTGAAGTGTTGGGGTGGGGGAAAGGGAGAAAGGATTTAGCAGCCCGGGAAGGCTCTCAGAGGAAGAGACCTTTCAGCCCAGGCCCACGTTCTCACCTGAATGATGAGAAGGAGGCAACTCTGCAAGGAGCTGGGGTAAGACAGTTCTATTATTCCCAAACTCACAGATGTAGAGTTTGCTCTTGCAATGACAGGAAATCATGTAAACTGATCTTATTTTTAAAATATATTTTATTGATTTTTTACAGAGAGGAAGGGAGAGGGACAGAGAGTTAGAAACATCGATGAGAGAGAAACATCAATAAGCTGCCTGCTGCACACCCTGCACTGGGGATGTGCCCGCAACCAATTACATGTCCTTGGCCGGAATCAAACCTAGGACCTTCAGTCCGCAGGCTGTAGCTCTATCCACTGAGCCAAACCAGTCAGGGCTGTAAACTGATCTTTTAAGACTCTAATCCCAGATGCAAAAGAAGTTGTACAGCTAAAGCCCTGCAGTGAAATACACCATCACTGTCTTATCCAAGGTCAGGTCCCCATTTGCAGGGGTGCATATCCCAAGTGTATCTGTTGGATTCTTTGTGCTGATGAAAGTGAGCCACACCTCCCCCACCCCAAAGGATGGACAGGGCAGACTTTGTATAAAATGTGTAGAATTTATGAAAAGCTACTTGACAACCCCTAGCTGAACGCCTTTGTTAACTCTCCTGCTGAGTAGTCCTGGGTCCTTGCAGAGCTGTTGCTGAGTGTGCTGCCTCCTTTGGTTCACAGATGTTCTCTACCACCTGGTCCTGATGCTGGGGATCTGTGCCGTGTTATAGGAGCCAGCCAGGCAGGCAGCTGCAGCTTCTCCATCAAAGTCATCTCCGTGGATGACACGCTCAACATTTTCTGTGCTGCCAAAAAGCACACACAGAAGACCGCGTTGTTGGGGACCAGGCAATAGCGCTTTGCCAAGTACGTGTTCCAATGATTTGTGTGAATTTCAGTGATTGTTTTCCTTTGGTGCCCCACTTCCTCTTGCTACTTCCTGTGGCTTTGAGCTCCTGGAGCCCCCTTCCTGCAACTGGTGGGGAAGCCTTCTCCCCCTGATCTCAAGGCAGGGAGGGCTGTGGTGGACTCCTTAGAAAGCTCTCCTGATTGTAAGAGACCAGCACATCCAGCCAAGTGCAGCTGAGCATGTTGAGGGGACTGCAGGGCATAACCACAAAGTCAGTACTCAGCACAGAAGGCACAGGAAGAGCTATCTTTGACAAAGAGGCCTTTGCCATTGATGCTGCTGATTCTAATCTGCGGATCAGAGCTGAGCCTCAGAGATTCCAATCTTTCAAACCAAGGTGTGGGGTTCAGAGTGGAATAGAATAGTTTTTGCTCAAATCTGCACAATATAAAGGGGAATAATTCTTGAACTTTCCCGTGCTGATGCAATTAATCTTGTTGTAGCATTTCTTAAATATGTGTAAACATTACATAGGTATAAACTCCTTTTATTGATGATATATATTTCTAAAATCAAAAGAAAATTACAAATAGGAATACAGTTACAAAAAGAATAAAGCTCACATGAACATTAATTTTACGTAATGTGGCATTGACTACATGGAGCTGCTGCTTACGGCGTGACTACAGAGTGGCAGCCATGACAGCTTCTCTGGAGCTCTTCAACCCTGTTCTACCATAGGCCTTGTGATGCTCACTGCTCTCTTTTTTTCTATTTGCTCTACTAAGAAATCCTCATTTGTACAGACTGGTCTGACCTCATTTAGCCTCTAGTTCAACATTCAAACATCTGTTTTGTCTCAATAACTTATGATCAGTAAAATGGAACCAACAAAAATATTCAGAAACACAAATGCAAATTTGGCCAATGAATCTTAATGGTGCCACACCCTGATAACACTGCCCCTCCCCGACCAGTGGCCCAGAATATATCCATATTACTAATTTTCATTGTCAACAAAAACTGAATAAAGCAATCCTGGTAGAGAATTGGCAGATCCCCACGAATGCACTGTAAACCCCAGTTTGAGGCTGGAAGCTGGAGTGAGACAGAAAGGTCAGAGGTCTAAGTTCTTTTCTTAGCCTTGTACAGACTTAATTAGTGGGCTTTTATATATTTGAGAAGTTTTGAGATCTGTAGTTTGATGGCTCTTTTACAATTGTGTTAATGACCTCAGAAAGGAAGCTAGTTCTCCAGTCTCTGGAGACAGAGTACATGTTTGTTTGGCAACAGGCTAGATTAAAATGGCTCATTGTAGTCCAACCTGTACATTAAGAATTTTTGTAGTCAGGAAGGACAGAAGACATATTGGTTCTAGTGAGAAATCTCAAATAGCATACTCAGAACCATAATCAAAATCCTTGGTTGTCAGAGTAAAATAATGTTGTATTAGTTTTGCTTTATTTTATCCTAAAGTTTAATGATCTTGTTCTCTACCTGGTGCTATGGAATAAATAAAATGCCTTAAAACAAACAACCTACGACTAAGCTCACGGTGTTAATATATCATGTTGGTAGGTAATTCCAACACTCCCCATAGTTTCTACTAGAGCTTTTTAGACTCACATATATCCTCACAGACCTCCCATCATTCTATCCTACATTTACATTTCAAAATTTCTAGTGTTGGGTTTCTAATGCAAGGAGGTAAAGCCATTTCCTATGATGAACATTTTAGGGGAAATTCTTTTTGGTTACCTCTGTCTCTAAAGCCCTAATGTTTGTCATCAGCGACTGGGTGTGTTTTGTCTTTACATTGTTATCTATCAGCCCCATGATAGCTGGTTACCCTTCACATCTCACAGCTTCTCTAATAAGGTGTTAAGAGAAAGCACTCTCGCCTAACCAGTTTGGCTCAGTGGATAGAGCTTCAGCCTGAGGATTGAATGGTCCCAGGTTGGATTCCAGTCAAGGGCATGTACCTTGATTGCAGGTACATCCCCAGTAGGGGGTGTGCAGAAAGCAGCTGATCGATGTTTCTAACTCTCTATCCTTCTCCCTTCCTCTCTGTAAAAAAAATCAATAAAATATATTTTTTTTAAAAGAGAGAGAGATCACTCTCCAACAGTCTCTCTTGCAAGTTCCTATTAGTGTTAAACATTAAAGAGACATTTAGAGAGGAGGAAAGAGCACATTCTCCCTTAGATTTAACAGAAAATTGCTCTTATCAAAATTCCTGGTTATTGTCCCTAAAGACTCTCTCTCAAAACTTGAATATACAGTAAATTATAGTATTCATGTGTATATATTTAGATATATACATATATACACACTGAGTGGCCAGATTATGACCACCTGACGTTTCTAGGCAAATTAGCTATACTTTTGCACTGAAGTTGCTAGAAGGTAGACCATTATAAACGTCTGAATAGCACAACATACCTAAGTATCATTGCTGATCAAGTTCATCCTATCATGTTGATGGCGTATCCCAATGGAGATGGCTTCTTCCAACAAGACAATGAGCCATGCCACTGTGCTCGTATTGTGCAGGAGTGGTTTCAAGAGCATGAGGGAGACTTTACCTTGCTTAGGTGGTCCCCACAATCACTAGATCTCAATCCAATTGAGCATTTGTGGGACGAAGTTAAAAGCCATCAAATCTCACAGGACTGGATAGTGCTATTCATCAGGCATGGTGTCAGATTCCTCGCATCACCTTTCAACATCTCTTGGAGTCAATGCCAAGAATCACTGCAGTATTAAAGGCAAAAGGTGACCCAACGAAGTACTGATGGGGTGGTCATAATAATCTAGCCGGTCATAATAATCTGGCCACTCAGTGTATATATACTGAGTACACACATCAGATAAATTTATTAATTGATAAGTATAGATGAGATTAAAGATAGAGATGGAGATGTGTTTATGTGTGTACTCAATATATATGTATGGGTACATTTTAATGTATATATGTATATATACACATGTGTGTGCATGTGATATCTGTGTGTATATGTGTGTTTGTATTTTTTATATGTGTGTGTGTATGCCCAACATTTATGTTAAAATGTTCAGTGAAAAAGGCAGAAGTAGCAATGTTTTTATCATAGGAATATGACTTAAGTAAGCATGTGGGCTAGGGCTGGAAGAAAACACATTCCCTAAAATATAAAGATGGGATAATAATAGACAACTGCTATTCCCCTCCCCATTCCTACATCTGTGTATCATTATCTAATGCTCTTTTAATAGTAATATTATCCGATTGCTTAGTTACTTCTACATATTTGTGCATACCTCTCTTAACCCTTAATATATTGCATTACTATTATGCATGTCCCCTTTCTCCAATTAAACAGAGCTAAAGACCAAAGAAAGTTTTATTATTTTCTTGTGACCCCCCCAATGTGGTACCTGGCACAGAGTAAGTGCTCAATAATTCTCCTTGAAGTAATTAAATGTTCAGATGGATGGATGGATGGACGGATGGATGGATGGATGGATGGGGATTGGCCCATCTCTCTAAGTGACCTCAGAGCAGAATTTGCCTTATTCCCTTTTGTGGTGGAGCATGGTGTCTGGGATCCAGAAGGCCCGATCCCAAACAAGGGAAGAAGTTAAGAGTCATGAGGAGATACGTGTAGGCCTACTGTCGCCATGCTGGGGTAGCAGGGGAAGCGCTCTGTTCCTTCATATAAATGCCTCTGCCCTTCCCCTCTCTAAGCATCAGTCAAAAGCTTTCCCCTTTGATGCATACTACAATGAAAATGAAATCATGCTACAGAAAGTGGAGCCTGAGTAGGTCTCAGAGTTCAGTCGTCCACCTCTGGGCTGAAGAAAAGTTCTGCTGATGGAAATGCTCAGGAGCTTGATGGAGTCAGGACCATTTGTAAATCACTTCCCTCGGCCACTAGTTAGTGCCCTTCTTACTGAAGAAAGGCAAGAATTCTACCAAACATTTTGAAAATTTGGTTTTAAACACTCTCAACCCACCAAAAGGTAGTTTATTTACCTATGCAGAGCTCAAAAATACCTCCACAAAGGCAGCAAAGTGGTCATGCTAAAAAAAAAAAAACAAAAAACAAAGCAAAACCTCCCCATCCCCGTTGGCCTTCCCCTCTTCAGACGTGGGAAATTCAACAGAAAGAGGTCTTGGACACGGACACGATACATCATTGGAATGCTCTGCCATGTTCAGGAGCAGCCCCACGGAAGATCACGTGGACGCGAGGAGTTGCAAAGGGTAGAAAAAGGACTGCAGATGCATTCGTGGCTCAGCACATCTATTACAGAACCACGGAATGAATCCACACGGAATCCTCTTCTCTGTGCAAAGGGGGAAATATGCACAGCGGGACAAACGGGCTCATTTATCTGCGTCTGCTGGAGATTACCAAAACAATAAACACAACCAAAATGAAGGAAACATTCTACTCAAAAGCCAAGCCTTGATTGCATGCTTTGCCCGGGGGGGTAGGAAAGACATTAAGCAATATTGAGGATGGGACATGATCCATTTGGAAGTTGCCATGTTCCCAGAGGTCAGGGCTCCAGACCAGGCCTTCCGGCCACTGGGCCACTGCCTGCAGTGTGTCCTGTCTGCTTGGAGTGGCCTGGCCCTATTGGATTTCTGTGACTGCTCACACCTTGGGTAGAACTTTATCCCCTGCAAACATTCCTCAGATGCCTTCTGATATGAGCTCCCTCTCCTTGTAGGCTGAGTAGCTGATAAGAAAAATAAGCACTAAAGGTTAGGGAGCAGCCACCTTGCAAAAGAAGGCAGCCAGGGCCAGACCTATGGGTGGCCCCTCCTCCAGAGTGAAACTGGGTTCACTGTGAATTCACAAGCTGATGAGCCAAAAATATTTGGCAGTCGGACAGGCTCCCTGGCAGGGCTGAGAGTAACAGCTCAGCCCTGGTCCCCCAGGAAATGAGCTCACTACATCCAGCTCATCCAGCTCCATATATGCTCCAGGCCACACAACCTTGGGGTGGGATGAGGAGGCCAGCTAGATGGCGCCCCCTATAGGGAGGCTGACTCAATCAATACCAGGAATACACCCCAGAAATGATATATTTAATGCAGCCCATGGACTTTCATGGGGCCCCACAAACAACTTTAAAGAAAATACTTGCCTCAGAAGAACTCTGGGACTCCAGCCTCTTCCTCTGTAAATTCGGGGAGGGGAATAGAGAAGCCTTCTTTGCCTTTCAACCAGAAAGTTGTCTGTTCTCCTTTGCCCTGTGGGAGGCAGGGGAGACAGCTGGTGAATCACAGGGAGGAGAGGCCGCCAGCGAAGTGTGGCCTCTGAGCAGACAAGCCGGGTCTCCCTTGCCTGCTTGCTGAAAACATTGTAGCTGGAACAGAAACTAGCCAGTAACTGCCTCAATGAGGGAAAGGCCTGATTATAGACAAAATGTTGATCATTTCCTTGGGCTTTTTGCTGATAAGCTTAGATGGACAGTCAGTGATGGCCTCGGGGGGTAAGGACCAGTGGAGGCTAAAGTTTGTTGCAAAGAAAGCCTTTAAAAAATAACAACGAATACTTGGAGGTCTTACTATGAGAAAGGCCCCCTGTGATGCCTCTCATAGATATTTCATCATTATATTCACCATTCCCATTTTCTAGATGATAAAACGAATCTCTCCAGTCAGACAGCTAGTAAGTAGTGGGACAGGATTCAAAGCTAGATCTACACTGCTGCTTTCTAGAAAATTCTTCCTCTTCTCTGAAGTTAGTTGATCAAACACAGCTACCAGGGCCAGACTCAGCAAACTGAGGAGCTGAGGCACCCTCTTCCCTTTTACTTCTTTCCCTGGACCCTCACACCCACCCAAACACCCAATGCCACAGTAAGCACCCGCCACTCCCATGGGAACATCTCCAAGAGGAGAACCCCCTCCCCACCCAGACAGACAATGTTTATCAGAAAGAGGAGCCTGTGTCATGGCCCATTTCACTGACAGCCTGGGTGCCAGCAGAAGGCAGAGGGAAAGGGAAGGGATATTTAAATGTACAGAGATAAGGGCCCATTACCCCCAAGCCAATGAGTTTCTATCTCCTCTGCCTGGACACTTTAGACTCAAGAGAAGGGGCATAGAAGAGTAATGGGTTCTATAATGCTTGGGCTTGTATTTGTTGTTGCCTTGAGTAGACTGGACTAGGGAATTCAAGCAGAAAACAGGGGACCATCTCTGGCAAAGAGAAAGGAGCATCCCACAAGGGTTGGTCTAGGTGGGAGATAAGGTGTCTTCTGTCCTGGACTCCATATTGACCATTTGAGGGAATAGTACAATCTTCTCTGAAGGAAGACCTGGCAGACGCAGGGGCATCCACATGGACCTTAGGTGTCTCCACACCCCTCAGCACAGAGATTCCCTCATCCTGTCAAGTCCTCAGCATCTCCATTAGAGACCCAAAGGGGCAGGTGGGCACAGTTGGTCTTACCATGACTGAAACGGTGCCTCTCCTTTGCAAATTGTATCCTCGCAGTGCCAGCAGGGCGCCTGCGGTGCTCTGAGAGACGTGAATCTGAAGAGCTGCCAAAACGTGATTGTCTAGTTACAGTCTTGGTTGTGACCTTGTACAGGTTCAGTGGGGCAAGTGCTGCTGTGGAGAGGGAGCGCTACCCTGCCCAAATTCTTGGACTGCCAGCAAATCATAGGCAACCTCTCGGAAGTCTGGGGCACCTGGGCTGGGACACTCCCCCATACCACCACCGCCACCATCCAGGCACTGAGTGCTCAGGCAGTTTGATATGTTCAGTCTATGACCAGAAAACAGAACTGATTCCATATGCAAGTGGGAACTCCACATGGCTGGGCTCCCACTTTCAAAATTTATCCTTAGAACTTCTACATAGAAGCTAAAACAGCTTTTATCAATGCAACAAAATGATTGTAAAACAAAACAATTTGCTGTCCCCTGGAACTCCTGGCCACAGGTCTGTTCAGCAACAGTAAAACTATATATCAGAGATGGGACAGTTACCAACCATAGGCCAAATCCAGCCCACCACCTGTACCTATAAATAAAGTTTTATTGGAACATGGCTACACTCATCAGTTCGATATTCTCAACGCTGCTTTCACACACAGTAGCGGTTAAGTAGTTGCAACAGAGACTCTGGCTAATAAAGGCTAAAATATTTACTGTCTGGCCCTGTACGGAAAAAGTCTGCTGCCTCCTGCTCTTCATATAAGCGACCTGATTGTATGTGTGCCTGGCTGGCTAGAATGGAGAGTTCTGGAAGGGGGCAGGTTGTTTACAGGGCTCCACAGAGAGGACGGTGTGAAACTCCACCTACAAAACTTGCAACTGGTGTTGCCTGAAGTGGATAATGATCTTCCCCTGGAAATGGAAACCAGCAGACAAAATGCAAATAGGTCTTCTAAAAATACCCTCCGCTTAAAGACAGGGGCCTGGAGGGACAGTGACACTGTGTTTACCGTGCGCTGAAAGTGATACCCATGCAGGCTGCTGCTTTCCATTCTGGAGGCCATGTTCACAGTGTCTCCAAACAGACAGTATCTGGGCATGGTGGTTCCCACCACACCAGCCACCACAGGACCTGCAAAGAGAGGAACTGATGGCCAAACCTGTCTGCATTACCAAGGACTGGACTCCACAGTACACATCAGACCAAAAAATGCAATTCAATCAATGTGAAGTGCCCTCGAGGGCAAAGTTTAGCGATAGATTTTAGGGATTATAAAGAGGCAAACTGCAGAACCCACACACTTCTGGTGGAAAACAACATAACCAGTTGTTATGGACTGAATGCTTGTGTCTGTCCCACATTCACATGTTGGAGCTCTAATCCCCAGTAGGTTGGTATTTGGAGGTAAGGCCTTTGGAGATCATTAGGTTTAGATGAGATCCTAAAAGTAGAGCCCTTAGGTTGGCATTAGTGCCCTTATAAGAAGACACGGTAGCTCTCTCTCTCCACCAGTGAGGACACAGCCAGAGGCCACCATCTGTAAGCCGGGAAGTGTTCCCACAGGGATTCCATGTTGGAATCCTGATCTTGAACTTACCAGCATCTGGAATTGTGAGAAAAATACCTGCCATCTAAGCCATCTAGTCTATGGTATTTTTTTTATAATAACCACTCTAAGACAGAAATTAATGATGATATTATTCATGCACTGGAAATGTAAACAAAGCAACAGGGACACAAACTTGGGCTAATTCATTCTGATTGGGGCCAGGTTTCACCTTAGTAAAGCCATAAGAATAGGTAGGAGCAAGTACGGCTACACAATTTTCAGGTCCTGGTCTAGAAAGGAAAATAAGGGACCCCTCATTCAAAACTGACTAGGACTCTCTGGACAGGGACAGAAAAGCTTTGAACCACATGCAGGGACTCTGCATGAGTCACGTGCCCATGAGTTTGTCAGAAACAGAGCAGATCAAAGGGCATCAGATACAGAGGCATGGCGGAAAGCTTCTCCTGGTTTCCCATCTCCTCCTTATTTTTGGTTCACCTTGAAGTATTTGTGTGTCCTTGTTGTTACCAAGCAACCTAGCTAACTAGAAATATACATGTGAACATAATTCAACCTTTTATTTCCTTAAGATGTTATCATTTAGTTTCAGGGTTTCCTAAAAGCCCTAGGACTTGAAACCAGAACTACCTGCTGCCACACCTGGACCATGAGCTGCCAGTGCTGTCTACCTGTGTGGAGGCCGATTCAGAGCTTGAGCTTCTCCTGAGGCATGTGTCCAATCTGGAAGTGGACGGTGGCACTGAGGAAGTGCAAGGCCATGGTGGCAATCTCCTCCACATGCCGAGTTTCATTGCGGATGGGAAGTCCACTAGCCACCATGTATGCATCTCCAATGGTTTTGACCTGGAAACAAAACAATGACGTGTCCTTGTGTTCTCCGTGAGGGTGGGGTGGGCTCAGAGATCAAGGTCCCTCATTATGGACCCTTGCTTTGAGGCCCCAGACTTTGAAAGGCCACACTCCCTAACCTCCACTCCATCAAAGTCCCAGCATTTTATCAAATTTGGCCTCGTCCATGTTCAAAGCCTTCCTGCCCCACGCCTTCCTTGCCACAATCACTGCTTCCTTCTCTGAAATCTGATAGTGGTGGTGACCCTGTTTTGCCAACCTAGGTTCAAAACCAGTTAGACAAGCAGCAGTGTACTGATGGGGTAAATCTTAAAGGTCAAGTGGATCCATATATGTACCTGTCTGATTGGTCCTCCTCTCTCGTCATCCTCCTAATAAAATCAGCTTTCAGATCTCACCTTCACTACAGGGAACAAGTGACATGTCTAAACTTAAAGTTACATATAGCCCTTTCCAGATATGTTTGCATTTTAGCAGACTCCAACGATGATGTGGTAAAATGTGGAATTTCAGATTAGCAGGTGGTACAAACACCTCTGCCTCCTGGTTACCATGAACTTGTAGAGTTAACTAGCACACAAGTCTAACTGCTTCTATGCTATCTCTCCCCACCACAAGCACATTTAGAAGTACAAATTGATTTTAGGTTGGCTCATATAAAACCTAACTGCTCAGATAACACTAAGAGGAAACCCTAGAGGAGGCCCCCTGAGTCAGATAGGTTCTATTGAGCTCTTTGAAATTATCCACATCATCCTTTCCTTTGTCCTGAACAGAGGCAACAATAATTGGGGGGTAATAATTGAGGACATGTCACTGAGGAACATGACTATGCTGTCCCCCAAACCTCCCTGGCCCTAGGACCATAGCATAGTCCTAAAATCATGGTCAGACTGGTGTACTGTGGCTACCTACCAAGCATGAGTGGACATGGGCATTCTGAAGTCATGATCTGGCCTCAGCTAAAAAGTCAGAAAATGTAAGTGGCCATCATCATCACCAGCTGAAAGAAGGCAATGCTCGTTTTTGCTATCCTCTCCCACAACCATTTTCATTCTAGGTGACCCTGTTCATCCATCCCCACAGTAGCACTGGGCAGTGGGTTGGTGTCTTACCTTTAGCTATGAGACTGCTCGTCTAAG
>PVJC01043556.1:0-14471 GCA_004026665.1 Murina feae
CAAAAAAGAGAACAACATGCAGGGGAGGGCAAGAGTCTGAGAGATCAACATAGAGGGGGTGCCTGCTCCAAGCCTCCACAGTGTGCCTGGTGGCAGGTCCCCAGCAGGTAGACACACACAGGAGGACTGCTCCGAGCCTCAGATGCAGCTGGGGGCAGGTCCCCAGTGGCCACACACACACACACACACACAAAAGGCGTCTGGCAGACTGGGCCATCATAGGACATCCACTGAGGGGTCCCAGACTGTGAGAGGGCACAGGTCGGGCTGAGGGACTCCCTCCCCCCCGAGTGCACAAATTTTTGTGCACCGGGCCCCTAGTAATAATAATAACAATAATAATAAATAAATAAATAAATAAATAAATAAATAAATAAAGTGAAAGGAAAAAATCCCAAGCTACCAAATACCCAAACAATGAATATAATCTACCAAACAACGAATACTTTTCCACTGATTTTTGGAGAGCGTGAAAGGCGGGAAAGGGAGACAGAGAGAAACATCGATGTAAGAGAGATACATCGATTGGTTGCCTCCTGTACGCACCCTGTCCAGGGCCAGGAATGAGCCTGCAACTGAGGTACATGCCCTTGTCCGAAATCAAGCCTGGGACCCTTCAGTCCACTGGGCGATGCTCCATCCAGTAAGCCAAATGGGCTAGGGCCTTAGTCTCTCTTCTTGTTTGGGCCTTGAGAGAGGAAATGAAGTGGAATTAGATGAGGCAAACATGTCATTTCCTAGATGCAGGCCAGTGGTCTGTGTGGCTACTGCAGGCTCTCTCTTGGTGGCGTGCTGAGCAGCCACGAATGAACCGCCTGGAGCCCAGCCTTGGGGCTTACAGGCATGTGGGGAATTCATACATTGACCAGTGCGTCACCCAGACTGACGCAAATATCTTGGAACGAAAAGTCATGAAGAAGCAAACTGCAAATCAGGCTGAGCTCCCAGGCCAAGCAGGCGAACCCTGCGCTGCCATCAGCCCTTTCTCAAGGCGCACAAACGTCTCCCGAAGAGTGAGTGGACAGAGGAGACAATGGTTTTTGTTTTTGTTTTTTAAAAAGCATTTTTATGTCCACAGGGCTTTGGTGATCTGGTCTGCCGCTAGTCTGTTATTTAAATTAGTAATCGCCTGACAACAACTCCACCCACAACAAATGCCACCCCCCAGTGGGAGGAGGGAGTGAGGGGTGATTTATTGAGTGCAAGTTACATGCTTTACCAACGCAGTTTCATTTCGTCTCAGAGCAGCTCCCTGCAGCATTTTTCATGACATCCCTCTTTTACAGAGGAGCAAACAGAGAGTAAAACTGCTGTCTTACTTGTGCAGGATCATATGCGAGCAGGGAGAGATGCCCCAAGGATGCAAAGCCAGGCCCCCTTCTTTCTAGAATGCCATGACTTTTCAGACTCCCCCCAACAGGACAAGAAAGACCTAAACCACACTGGAATTCTCTGCTGCTAAAATCACATACTGACTCATACTGACAGCTTTCCCCCAGCTTGCTCAAAAGTTAATTGACAGAATTGTCTTAATTTCACGTTTTTCTCCTATTACTTTTTCCTTAGTTTTGGTGCCAGCCACTCCTTGTTTGATAGTGACACCAGCAGCCCAGGAAAGAATGAAAAAACAGAAAGAGGTAATTAATAGGCATTCGTGCTTCACTCAGTAGATTTTCTTTTATTGTGGAATGAATGCTCCTGATTTTGACTTTATGTTGAATTTGTGTTCCATGAGTTCTGTGCACAAGTTCATTAAGGAGGTGTCTGGACTGTTGTCCTGAGGAGGGCCGTCCACTCGCGGGAGAACATCCAGGTAAAGCTCAGCTCCAAATTAGCAAGTACGCCCCAGGGGCGATGAAATTAATTTCCTAGTCAGAAGCAGCCGGTCCTGCTCCTTCCTCACCTTCGGCAAGTAGCTTGTCTATGCTGGTTTCTATTAGGAACAGAAATGGTTCTGGTCACTCAATAAATCAACAGTTTCCCACAGAAGACACGTCCCTTTCTTTAAAGAAGGAGGGAAGTGAGGCCACGCCTTGGAGCCACAGAGCAGTATTGTCATACTGCAAACCACCCTATAAACGTTAGGGCCCACTGAGCAGCACCTGCTGGCACCGGAGGGAAGGAAAGAAGGAGAGATAGAGCTTTTGAAAACAGTCAGAGCTGAGGCGCTACAGCCCTGTGGAAAGGCCCTTTTTTCTCCACTGAGAGCCATTTATTCAGTTACCCCTTTATTTACTCATCCAACATTTTATCAGCCCCTACCCCGTGCTGGGAGGAACTTTGCAAGGCCCCAGATTAACAGACATTTCCTGCAGCGGGAAGCTCACAGTCTGTTAAGGAGAATTGACAGCTCTGGGTTCCAAGGCTCTGCTCTTGGTAAAGGGCGCGGGCAGGTTCATGGTGGAAAGATGTACCTCCTTATTGCGATGATGCTCCAAAGATTCTGCAGATGTGGCACAAGCAACAAAAGAAAACATGGATAGATTGGGCTTCACCAAAATTACAAGCTTTTGTGCATCAAAGGATCCTAACAGCAGAATGAGAAGGCTGCCAATGGGAGATAGGTGCACAGCATCTACCCAACAAACAGGTGCTCTGCAGACCATGTGATGAACTCCTACACATCACCACAAGAAAAGCAAACAAGCTGACTTAAACATGCACGGATTTGAACAGACATTTCTCTGAAGAAGACACACAAATGACCACGAAGCATATGGAAAGATGCTTATCATCACTGATTTTTAGAAAATGCAAATGGAAACCACAGTGAAGTGCCATGTTGCAGCCGTTCGGATGGCTACTAGAAACAACAACAACGCGGAAAGCAGCAAGGTTCGGGAAGGCTGTGGGGAAGCTGGAACACTGTGCACGGCTGGTGGGATGTAAAATGGTGCAGCCACTGCAGGAAGCAACATGCTGGTTCCTCAAAAAGTTAAAAAAAGAATTACCGTGGGATCCAGCAAGTCCACTTGTGGGCATGCACCCAGTCACTGAAAGCAGAAACTCAAATAGATATTCACACACCCATGTTCACAGCAGCATCGTTAGCAATAACCAGACGGTGGAAGCAACCCATGCGTCCGTCAGTGGGTGGCAGATAAACCAAATGCGGCTCATTCACACAGGGGAATGTTATTCGGCCTAAGAAAGACGAACAGTCTGACGCAGGCTCCAACATGGATGAGCCTTGAGGACATCATGCTCAGCAACACAAGCCAGTTACAAAAGGACAAATGCTGTTTAATTCCCCTTGTGTGAGGCACCTCAAGTAGTTGAATTTATTGAGACAAAAAGGAGAATGGTGGTTGCCAAAGGCTGGGAAATGGGGAGATGCTGTTTAATTAGAGCACAGAGTTTCGGTCTGAGAAGATGAGGAAGTTATGGAGCTGATGGTGTGCAGCAATGCAAATGTACTTCATGCTGCTGGGCAGTAGCCTTAAAAAGGATTAGACGGGTACATTTTGTTATGTATATTTTACCACAGCTTGAAAAAGAAGAAACAGCACTCCCAGTCAGAGGTCCCTCTCAGGACTCAGCCTCTCCCACTGTGAAGAGCACCTGTTCTCTCCCCTTCTCGAGCAAAGGCACACACACTGCGCAGGGAGCGCTCACTCACTTCCATCCACTCGGTCACTTAAGTACTCGGTGAGCACCTCCATGCGCCTGTGCTTTTCTGGCACTGGGGTCACAGCAGGGAGGTGAACAAACACTGGCAGAAATCCTTGCCCCCTGTGGACCTGTCTGATATGCAAGGTGAGACCAGTGAGGATCCCAGCAGCAAAGAGGACACCTCACATGAGGGTAACTGGGGAGAACTAATGAAGATAGGGGCGGATCAGGGAAACCACATGGAATAGCTCAGAAAACCAGGGTGACCACTACAGGCTGGATGGCTGAGGGCAGGGAACCCGAGAGAAGAAAATGGTAAGAAAGGCTGTCATGAGAGAAACCCTGAATTTGATGGAGGGACATAAGCACCCGCAGAGTTACCCCAGGCTATTCCACAGTCGTCACCCCAGGCTCCCCACAGTCACCCAAGAACCTCACAGGCAGTAAATAGCTAACCTTACTCTCCTCCCCAGTGGACCCCCTGGGAGTGCTTTGGTGGCCAAACTGAAGCAAACGACAATGCAAAAGAGCCCTAGGCTGCTAAGGCCGATTGTCAAGGGGCAGACTCGGTGTTCACATTGGGGGAGGGGGAATGGCGTTGGTCCTGGAGGGACACAGAGAAGACGTTGGGCACCAGGAAGAAAGAATGAGTGGGCTGCCACCCTTGGTCTCAGCTCCAGGCAGCTGACTCAAGGCCTGCAGATGATGGCAGTCCAAGGGGAATCTGGGAATTTTTCTGTCTTCAAGGCACCCAGGGAACCAGGCTCAGCCATTCCCAGCCTGAGAGTTGGTGAGGAGACCAAGGTAATTCAGTCTCAGCAGGTGGGGTTCAATGGGTCCAAGTATCCTAAACCCAAGTCTCGCCTAATCCTAAACCCGAACCACATCAAGGTTTGATTGTTCAGCAAATAGTCACCTCCTAGCCCCACCCACCCTGGGAGTGCTAGCCACGCCCACAGGAGTGAGCAGAAGCCTGAAGCTGTGGCCCTCGGTCTGGATTCTCAAATAAGCTCCAACACACCTATTAGGAATATTGCCTTTATGAGGTTCTGCTATGGAAATGAGACTCAAAATTAAGTGACTCGTCTAAGGTAGCCAGCTAGCTAATCAGTTGCCGATCTGGTAGAATCAGGTTGTTTTGAAGCGCAGCCATGTTCTAGAAACCCTGGCTTTCTCGGGTCAATGAAAGCACTGTGGGAAGCGTCACCCATGAGAACACCCAGTCTGCCCCTTGACAACCGGAGCTCACGCTGCTCCTGCCAGCAGCTCTTCCTCTTCTTTGTGTCTCACACAAAGAAAAAATATCCTTGTTTCCTCCTTTCTCTCCACTCCCGCCCTTAGCACCTGCACTGGGCCCCGCAGCTTAATTTAGCCACAGATTCAGACGCTCTTGGAACTCAGACAGTACTGTAAGGTGTCCCCCATCTCATCTAGTCACACCCATTCCTCCAGCTCAATGTGTTTCTTTATTTTTTTCCATTTTTTTAATTACATAAAGTATTACAAAGATTAGTACATACATGTGTTTTTTTCCCCTGCCCTTCCCCCAGCCTCCCCTACCCCCCAGGGTTTTGTGTCCATTGGTTATGCTTAAATGCATGCATAAAAGTCCTTTGGTTGATCGGTTACCCCTCCTCCCCCAAACCCTCCCTGTCCTTGTTGCTGTAATTTGACAGTCTGTTTGATGTTGCTCTGCCTCTGAGTCTATTTTTGTTCACCAGTTTATAATGGTTATTATTATCCATAGATGAGTGAGGACATGTGGTATTTTTCTTTCATTGACTGGCTTATTTCACTTAGCATTATGTTCTCCAGCTCCATCCATACTCCTGCAAATGCTAAAAACTCCTTCCTTTTTACAGCAGCATAGTATTCCATTGTGTAGATGTACCACAGTTTTCTAATCCACTCATCTGCTGATGGGCACTTAGGCTGTTTCCAAATCTTAGCTATGGTGAATTGTGCTGCTATGAACATAGGGATGCATATGTCCTTTCTGATTGGTGTTTCTGGTTTCTTAAGATATATTCCCAGAAGTGGGATCACTGGGTCAAAAGAGAGTTCCATTTTTAATTTTTTGAGGAAACTCTACCTTCTCCCTGGACAGTTCCCATCTAGGCTCTTATATCTCTTTAAAATACCTCTTACACTTTTTAGTTTTGAAATAATTATACTAGTAAATCCACAAGAAGTCACAAAGACAGTACAGAGAAGTGCTTAGTACGGCTCACCCAGTTTCCCCCAATGGTTACGACTCCATAGTATGGTATCAAAACCAGGAAATGGGCTCAGATGCTGTGTATGTGCACAATTCTGTGCATGTTATCACTCGTGTACATTCCTACAAGCACCACCAACCAGGACACAGAGCTGCTCCAACAACACAGAGACCTGTCTGTGTTGCCTTTTATAGTCATCCCCACCTGCCTCACCTCCCTGTCCCTAACTCCTGGCAACCACGAAACTGGTCTCCATTTCTATAGCTTTGCTGAGAGTGTTATTCAAATGGAACCATACCGCGTGTGATCTGAGACTGTTTTCAATGTAGGAGCCCCTCAGAACAATGCCCCTGGGAACCATCCACCATGTCCCCTACATCATCAGTTCATTTCCTTTGATTGCTCACTAGTAAACCCATGGCATGACTATCCGCTACTCCAGGGTGTGACTGTGATGGATGAAGCCACACGAGCAGTAGAGAGCAGGTTTCGTGTGGAAGTTTCCATCACTCGGGGTAAAAGCCCAGGAGTGTGGTTGCTGGGATGGATGGTAATCATGCTTAGTTTTTGTTTTTCTTTCAGCTTTTTTCTTTTAAAGTATATTTTATTGATTTTTTACAGAGAGGAGAGGGAGTTAGAAACATCAGTCAGCTGCCTCCTGCACACCCCCTACCAGAGATGTGCCCGAAACCAAGGTACATGCCCTTGACTGGAATTGAACCTGGGACCCTTCAGTCCGCAGGCCGACACTCTATCGACTGAGCCAAACTGGTTAGGACGTTCTTTCAGTTTTATTGATATAATTGACACATGGCACTGTGTAAGTTTAAGGTGCACAGCATGACTTACATATACTGCAAAATGATTCCCACAGTAAGCTGTGTTAACACCCATCACCTCATGCAGGTACAGAACAAAAAACAAAACAAAACCCCAAATGTCAATGTAATTTTCCATTTGATGAGAACGTGTAGGATTTACTCTCTTAGCAATTTTCAAATATGCCAACTATAGTCATCGTGTTGTGCTTGCTTGTCTTATAACTGGAAGCTATAAGCTAATGTCACCAATCGGGTAACCACAAATATGATCTCTTTTTAGATTCCTCATAGAAGTGAGCTCGTACAGTACGGGACTTTCTCTGTCTGACTTATTGCACTCATGGTTGTTTATTCAGGAGACTGTCAAACTGGTTTCCAGAGGGGCTGTACTACCCTGCATCCCATTGCGATGCATGAGATAGAGCTGCTCTGCCTCTCGCCAGTACACGGTATTCTAAGTGCTGTGTGTTTCACTTATCGTTCTGCCAGGTGTGGCGGGATTGCACCAGGGTTTGAATTTGCATTTCCTCGGTTGCTGGTGCTGCTCTACCATAAATATATCCTCTTCAGTGAAATGTCTCTTCATGTAGTCAGTCAATCTTGTGATTAGGTTATGTTTTTATACTGTTGAATGTTGAAAGATTTTTATATATTCCAAGTAAGAGTCCTTTGTCGGTATGAGGTTGCAAATATTTTTTCTAGTCTAGAAAACAGCTAAATTTTGATGAAGCCCAAGGTATTGAATGTTTTTCTTTTAGGAATGTGCTTTTGGTATCATGTCTAACAACTCTGTACCATCCTGCCTATGCTTTCCTCTACATTTTTATAGTTTACTAGTGCTCCAGTGCACAGATTCATGCACATTCCAAGGAAATTAATTAGAAGGTGGCTGGTGGAGTAGGGCTGGGCAAGAGAATCAGACATGCCCTGGAGCCAACCTCCTGCAGTCTCTCCCTGTCCAGCCACACCTGGGGCAGCACATGGCTCAAAGGGCGTCTGCAGAGGGAGGTGGGGTTCCTCAGCCTGGCCTGCACAGATCGGCCAAACCAGCTCTCTGACATCGCTTGAATTGTTCTGGATTGCAAGAGGGCGGTTCTCAGGTGACGCACCCCAGAACCAGGTTCCCTCCTCTCTGGTTCTGGGGTGC
This sequence comes from Murina feae, assembly GCA_004026665.1. Lineage (NCBI taxonomy): Eukaryota > Metazoa > Chordata > Mammalia > Chiroptera > Vespertilionidae > Murina > Murina feae. The sequence goes on from PVJC01043556.1 coordinate 7,800, forward strand.
ATCACCTGAGAACTGCCACTACCAAGTCACTGCAGCTCAGCAGCTCCTCCATTGAGCGTCTGCCTCCTGGTGGTCAGTGCGCATCATAGCTACTGGTTGGACTATCACTTAGCCATAGATAGATAGATAGATAGATAGATAGATAGATAGATAGATAGATACAGATGTTTTACTTTGAAATCTATGACCCAGATGCAGTTATTTTTTTTGTGAAAGGTGTAAAGTCAAGATTATTAAAAAATTATTTTGACTGTAGAACATCTAATTGTTCTAGTACTATTTGTTGAAAAAATATTTTTCTGCTCTTGCCAGTATTCTCAGTGGTTAGAGCATCAACCCAAGGATTGAAGAGTCTTGAGTTCGATTCCCAGTCAGGGGCACATACTTGGGTTCAATCCCCTGCCCCTTTCACTCTCTCTAAAAATCAATGGAAAAAATATCCTCAGATGAGGATTAAAAAGAAAGAAAATATATTTCTCATTGAATTGTTTCTGAATCTTTGTCAGAAAGCAGTGCTACAATGGTCTGGCCTCCTTCTTGGCCTTCTTTTCTGTCTCATTGGTTTAGGTGGCCATCCCTATGCCAATACCACACCAGCCTGACATTTTCTACAGAAAATCTTAACTTTGGATAGACTAACTCCTCCCATTTTTCCCAAAATTATTTTAGCTACTCTAAATCCTTTGCCTTTCCTTATAAAGCTAAAATAATCTTATTGATACACATAAAATATCATCCTGGGATTTGGATAGGAATTGTATAAACATGCATATCAGTTTGGAAAAACTGATATCTTACTTAGTTCAATATTCCAAACTGTGAGCACAGTATATTTCTCTATTTATTTAGCTTTTCCTTGAGTTTTTTCATCAAAATTTTAGTTTTTAGCATACAAGCTTTATACATGGCTTTTAAAGGTTTACATTTAAATTTAAGTATTTTGTGTTTTTTTTTGAGTGATTATACATGGTATTAATTTTTTATTTTATTTTTATTGAATTTATTGGGGTTACACCTATACTAATAATAGAGGAATATGCAAATTGTCTGGGATTCCATCACAATAATGACTGAAGAGCAGGCTGCATGGGTGACAAGGCTGGCAGGGGGGTTAATGAAGAATGACCAAATGACTGAACAGCAGGCTGCATTGGGTGACGAGGCCGGCGGGGAGAGCAGTTGGGAGCGACTAGGCTGATGGGGAGGGGGGGGCAGTTAGGGGCGACCAGGCTGGCAGGCAGAGGTGGTTAGGGGTGGTCAGGCAGGCAGGCAGGTGAGCAGGTAGGAGCCAGGAGTCCCGGATTGTGAGAGGGATGTCTGACTGTCGGGTTAGGCAGGATCGGGCCTAACCTGAGGGGTCCTGGATTGGAGAGGGTGCAGGCTGGACTGAAGGGATGCTCACCACCCCCCACCCCCCCGTGCACAGATTTTGTGCACCAGGCCTCTAGTTGGTTAATAAAATTATATAGGTCTCAGGGGCTCACTTCTATAATACATCATCTGTATATTCTATTGTGTTTTTAATACCTCAAATCTAGTCTCCTTCCATCATCATTTATTCCCCCTCTTTATCATCTCTTATCTGGCCCACCCCCTTTTCCTCTGGTATCACCACACTGACATCTGTGTCTATGTCACCCAATCCCCCAACCCCCTACCTCAACAGCTGTCAGTCTGTTCTCTGTTTCTATCAGTCTGCTTCTATTTTGTTTGTTTATTTTGTTCATTAAATTCTACATATAAGTGAAATCATATAGTTTTGGTCTTTCTTTTACTGGCTTATTTCACTTAGCATCATTCCCCCTAGGCCTCTTGCAAAGAAGGTAAGATTTTCTTCTTTTTTACTGCTGAGTAGTACTCCATCGTATAAGTTACCACAGGTTTTTTTTATCTACTCATTTGGGCCTTCCAAATTTTGGCTAATGTTAGTAGTACTGCAATGAACATAGGAAATGTCTTTTGAATCAGTGTTTTGGATTTCTATGGATATATTCCCAGAAGTGGAATGTCTGGGTCATATGGGAGTTCCATTTTTAATTTTCACACTGTTTGCCACAGTGGCTGCATTTCCACCCAACAGTGCATGAGGGTTCTCTTTACTCCTTCCACATCCTAGCCAGCACTTGTTGTTTGTTGATGTATTAATAATAGCAATTCCAGCCCTGACTGGTTTGGCTCAGTGGATAGAGCGTCAGCCTGTGGACTGAAAGGTCCCAGGTTTGATTCCGGGCAAGGTCGTGGGCACATCCCCAGTAGGAGGTGTACAAGAGGCGGCTGATGGATGTTTCTAACTCTCTGTCCCTCTCCCTTCCTCTCTGTAAAAAATAAATAAAATAATAGCTATTCCAACAGTGAGGTGATAGTTCACTGTGGTTTTAATTAGCATTTCTCTGATGAGTGGCATTGAGTGTCTTTCCATATGTCTATTAGCTATCTGTATGTCATCTTTGGAGGTATCTATCCAGAATATTTGCCCACTTTTAATTGAACTATCTGTGTTTCTGTGTGTTGAGTTTTATAAGTTCTTTCTTTTTAAAATTTTATTGTTGAAAGAATTACATATGTCCCCTTTTCCCTCCATTAACCACTTGCAGCCCAGCCCAGCCCCCGCCCTAGGCTTTCACCACCTAATTGTCCATGTCCACGGGTATGCATGTATACATACAAGGTCTTTGGTTGGTTACCTCCTCCTTCCCAACCTCCCCCCTTTCCTCTGGGATTCCACATTCTGTTCCATGCTTTCATGTCTCTGGATCCTCTCTGTTCATCAGGGGAGTTTTACCAAACATTCAAAGAAGAACTAACACTTATATGCCTCAAACTATTTTTATAGCTGAGTAGTTATTTTCTTAATTAGCTTTCACATATGAGTGAGATCATGTGATACTTATCTTTCGCTGACTGACTTATTTCACTTAACATGATATTCTCCTGGTCTCTCCATGATGTCTCAAATGTAAGAGATTCTTATTTTTTATTGCTGCATAGTATTCCATGGTATAAATATACCACAGCTTTTTTTTTTTTTAAATCTACTTGTCTACTGATGGGGACTTGGGCTGCTTCCTGATCTTAGCTATTATAAATTGTGCTGCTATGAATGTAAGGGAGCATACATTCTTTCTGATTGATATTTCAGGTTTTTAGAATATATTCCTAGAACTAGGACATTGGGTCAAATGGCAGCTTCATATTTAATTTTTTGAGGAAACTCCATACTGTTTTCCGTAATGGCTGCACCAGTCTGCATTCCCACCAGGAGTTTCTATGTACAATTTCATGTCATCTACAAATAATGAGAGTTTAATTTCCTCTGTTCCAATTTAAATGCCTTTTATTTCTTCTTGTCTGACAGCTGTGGCTAAGACATCCAATACTATAGAGAATATGAGTAGTAAAAATGAACATCCCTGTCTTGTTCCTGTTCTTAGAAGAAATTGTGTTAGTTTTGCCTATTGGATATAATGTTTGCTGTGGGTTTGTCATATATGGCCTTTATCTTGTTGAGATATGCTCCCCCTATTCCCACTTTGCTGAGAGTTTTTATCAAAAATGGGTGTTGGATTTTGTCAAATGCTTTTTTGGGTTCCATTGACATGATCATGTGATTTTTGCCTTTGAATTTGTTTATGTGATGTATCACATTTATTGATTTGCAAACATGGTACCCATCTTGAATCACTGGAATAAATCCCACTTGGTCATGGTGTATGATCTTTTTAATATATCGTTTGATCCAATTTGCTTATATCTCGTTGAGAATTTTAGGCTCTACGTTCATCAGGGATGTTGGCCTGTAATTCTCTTTCTTTGTATTGTCTTTATCTGGTTTTGGAATTAGGATAATTCATAAAAAGAGCTTGGAAGTGTTCCTTCCTCTTGGATTTTTAAAAACAGTTTGAGGCTGCCCTGACCAGTTTGGCTCAGTGGATACAGCGTCGGCCTGCGGCCTCAAGGGTCCCAGGTTCGATTCCGGTCAAGGGTATGTACCTTGGTTGCAAGCATATTCCCAGTAGGGGGTGTGCAGTAGGTAGTTGATCAATGTTTCTCTCTCATCGATGTCTCTAACTCTCTATCCCTTTATCTTCCTCTCTGTGAAAAATCAACAAAATATATTAAAAAATAGTTTTATGAATATAGGTGTTAGTTCTTCTTTGAATGTTTGGTAAAACTCCCCTGTGAAGCCATCTGGTCCCAGGCTTTTGTTTGCTGGGAGTTTTTTGATTACTGCTTTTGTTTCATTAGTTGTTATTGGCCTATTCAGGTTTTCTGATTCTTCCTGATTCAGTTTTGGGAGATTGTATTTTTCTAGAAAAATTTCCATTTCATTAACATTGTCCAGCTTGTTGGCTGTTCAGAGTATCTTCTTATAATCCTTTTTATTTCTGTAATGTCAGTGCTATTTCTCCATTTTTGTTTCTGATTTTAATTATTTGGATCCTCCTGTCTTTGTTTCTTGATGAATCAGGCCAACGGTTCATTAATCTTGTTTATTCTTTCAAAGAACAAGCTCTTGGTTTCATTAATTTTGTATATATACTAGATGCCTGGTGCACGAAATTTGTGCGCTCATGGGGAGTGGGCCTAAGCTGTCAGTCGGACATCCTTAGCACTGCTGTGGAGGCGGGATAGGCTCCCACCACTGCTGCTATGCTCGCTAGCCATGAGCCCTACTTCTGAGGGAGTGCACTGACCACCAGAGGGCAGCTCCTGCATTGAGCATCTGCCCCCTAGTAATTAGTGCACAACATAGCGATCAGTCACTTCACCATTTGGTCAATTTGCATATTAGCCTTTTATTATATAGGATATTAGTCCCTATGTCATTTATTTTTGCTCTAATCTTTACTATTTCATTTCTTGTACTTACTCTGGGTTTTCTCATTGTTCTTTTTATAGTTTTTTTCAGTTGTAGAGTTAACTAGTTCATTGTCGATTTTTCTTGTGTGTATTTTTTTGTTTGTTTGTTTTTAAGTAGGCCTGTAGTGTTATGCACTTCCCTATCAGGATTGCTTTTGCTGTGTCCCAGAGATTTTGGGTTGCTGTGTGTTCATTTTCATTGGCTTCCAGGAAGTTTTTTTATTTATTTCTTGATCTTGCTGGTAATCCATTCATTGTTTAATAACATACTATTTAGCCTTCATGTGTTTGAGTGTTTTGGGTGTGTTTACTGTAATTGATTTCTTTTATTCCACTGTGATCTGAGAAGATGCTTGATATGATTTCAATCTTCTTGAACTTGTAGGGACTTATTTTGTGTCCTAACATGTGGTCTATTTTTGTGACTAATCCATGTGCACTTGAAAAAAATGATAGGGGGGATAGGACACAAATGTAATACCTTAATCAATAAAGAAAAAAATTAAAAAAGAAAAGAAAAGAATGAATACTCTGTAGCTTTGGGGTGAAGTGCTCTACTCATGTCAATTAAAACCACCTGATTCAATGTGTCCTTAAGAGTCACTATTTGCTTGTTAATTTTTTTTCTGGGAAATCTATCCAGTGAAGTCAGCAGGGTGTTAAAGTTCCCTAGTATAACTGTTTGTTGTTCATCAGTTCCTTAAAGTCCTCTAGAATCTTTTTAAAATAATTATTTGCTTCTATATTGGGTGCATATCTACTCTATAAAAGCGAAATATTAAAATTAACCGTTTCTCCAAGACAGGGTAAGCCACGCCCACCAGCCAATCAGAGCGGCTGTATGCAAATTAGCCCAGCCAACATGGCGGCCGCCACTCACAGACCTGAGTAAACAGCCCTTTCCATTGCGGCAGGAGCGAAAGTGAAGCTGCACCTGCTCAGCTCAGCTCCGATTAAACTGCCTCTAGCAAAACACAGCTTTGAAACATTTGAAACAATGTAACAATCATAGAATCCTCGGGAGCTGAAGGAAAGAGCAGCTCGGGCCTAACCAGTAAAAGTAACAATTGTTTCATTATAGACGCTGCCAGGTGAAGCAAAGGAGGCTTCGTTAGTTAGAAGGCCGCTTTAAAGGAACAGTGTATCAATTATAGAAGATAACCCCAGGCCTTCAAGGAACAGCATCAATTATAGAAGATAAATCACAGAAACCTGCGTCCAGCCGGCCTTGCTGGGACGTTGGGCAATGGGAGCTGTGGGCAGCCTTAAAGCCCCTCACCCAGGCTGGTCAGGCACGCCAGCAGGTGGACATCCCCCGAGGGATCCCAGACTGCGAGAGGGCACAGGCCGGGCTCAGGGACCTCCCGAGTGCACAGAGCGGTTGCAGGGCAGGACAGTGCAGGACCCAGGACCTGTGAGTGGGAAAGAGGCGGCAGGGTGGGAGGGCACCGGGAAGCGGGTAAGAGGCGGCAGGGTCGGCGGCCTGCTTGGTGGGCTTCCCAGGCCCTTTGAGGGGCACCGGGGAGCGGGAAAGCAAGGCTGCAGGGGCCGGGGTCCTGCTTGGCAGCTCCCCAGACCCCTTGGCGGCACCGGGAAGTGGAAAAGAAAGGCAACAGGGGACGGGTGAGTGGGAAAGAGTTGGCGGCCTGCTTGGCGGCTTCCCAGGTCCCTTCCGAGGATCAGGGAGCAGGAAAAGGCTGGCCTGACCACGAGGCGGGGTTTTCCCTGCTTTCTGGTGGCTGGAGGAAGATGGGCAGTAGGCAAGCTTGGGAGGCAGGCCGCACCCAGCCCTGGCCACGCTCAAAAAAGAGA
>PVJC01043557.1:0-14489 GCA_004026665.1 Murina feae
GCACTGAGCCCTGAGCCCTGAGCACTGAGCCCTGAGCCCTGAGCACTGAGCACTGAGCACTAAGCCTGAGCACTGAGCCCTGAGCACTGAGCACTCAGCAAGCCGTGAGTTCATAATAGATAACAGCGTGGAGCCACGCGAAGGGGGTGCATCAGCGAGCTTTATCTGCCCCTCCTCCTGTGGTTGGCGCCGCTCCCACCAGCGTCAGAGGAGAAAACCCAGTCCACAGAGCTTTATAGCCCAAGCTCACAGGCCTCAGAGGGAGGCCCAGAACCCAGGCCCGGCGTCTTCCCCGCAAAGCCCCAGGCGAGGGCGGCTCGACATGGAAACATTGCTCACAGATCCGAGGAGAGATTTGCTCACTAAGGTCTATTTTCTCACAGGTTCTCTTCAACAAAAGAGCTTGAAAAGTTCTGAATTTGCACCTCGGTCAAACAAGCAAGAATACGTGGCCAGACTCTTGGGTGAGGACCCTCCCCATGCGATGCTGCTGGGCTGCACTGGTGCCTGCGCCCTGGTGGGAGGGAGGCGCTGTGCATGGAGGCCAGACCCGTTCTCTGGGTGTCAGATCCCAACGGGAAAGGATCCTGCTCCTCCAGAGGGTGTGGCAGCAGCTGGCACCTCTGCACGGTGCTGGGCGCGAGGGTCAGCCCCAACAGAGCCCAGCGTCACCTCTCCCTGGGCAGGTGCCAGGAGCTTCTGCACGTGGTACCGATGGTGAGGTCTGAGATAGACCCTCTGCCCAGGTCCTCAGCCTGACAGCACGAGCATCCCTGGGAGATGGTTAACATGGGACGTCCAGACCCTCCCCAGCCACCGGGTTTCCTGGTGTCGGGTGAAACCTTCATGTGAGTGAGTCTTGGCTGGGCCTCATCGGTCTACCCAAACCACCCACCTAACACTCGAGAGTAGCTGGGCCCGGGAGTCTTTTACCTTTCAAGACGGCTAAGAACGTCCACACGACCGCCTCGCTCATCGACTGACTGGAGGAAGGGGCGCGCCAGCTGGTCCCTGCTCTCGGGGGTTCCCGTCCCGGAGCGAGACCTCTCTCCTCCTTGCAGGTCCCTTGAACCCACATGTGAGGGCGGGAATTGTGTGCACCTGAAGGTGGTGTCTGCTTCGGAGTTCGGGGGATCCCATCACCCCCAGGACCTACTGAGCTGCCCGGTGTCATGCCAGCATCTGCCCCGGCAGTGCTGGGCCTCCGAGAACCTGTAGGTCACCCGTTCACCAAGGAGGGGCTGGTGATGAGAGCTCATCACTTTGAAGGCATGAATGTGATGGCCAATTTTTTGCGTCCTCATTGTAAGCCCCTGTTCACCAGGTGCGTAGACCATCCACACTGTACTGAGCTCCCTTGGAAAGGGACTCAGAATAAATGTCAAATGAATGTCGCTCAGCAAAGCAAATCTAGAAGGAGAAGCCAGAATGGTTGTTTTCAAAGACAGACAGAAACCGGACCGCTTTAGAAGAGGAGAAATTAATAGATTTCAAAATGTGTACTCATGAAAAAGCAGTGGCAGTATCACAAGCAGGAGTTTGCTGAGCTTATAGAATCTGCTGTTCTCATGCCCCAGCCTCGGCCCGATTCTGGCGGGTACAGTTTTCATACATGATGTTGTAAAGGGACCTGAAGCCTCTGGGGACAGCATGGCCTGGGGGTTGCCATGTCCTGGGCAGCCCTGCGGGGACATGGAGCTGTCTGGGTCCAGGTTCTCCTCTAAGGCACAGGGGGTGTCCTGTGGCCTCTGGGCTGTCTGCTGACCGCCTCGGGCATCTCCTGATGCTGGCAGTTGAGTGGGTGAGTGTCCCCCGGGGGCCATCCCCAGGTTGCCGGCCTGTCCCATACAGACCCCCCCCCTCCCCCCGGCTGCCGTGAATGCTGTGAGCCCGAGTGTTGGTGAGTGAGTTCACCGGCACCAACACTTGTGGACAGGATTGGCCTTGGGGTCTCAGTAGACACCACGGTCAGCGTGGTCCAGACTCAGACTTCAGAGCCCACTTTCTCTGAAGCCGCTCAGTCCGGGGCCTGTCTCCTGGCTGCCTGGGCTGAGTTGGTTTCCTTCTCCCGTTCACCTAGCCCTTGCCTTGTTCTGTGTGGCCCTGTCGGTGTGCCTGGCCATGTCTCGGTGTGCCTGAGTGGGTGGCCCTAGGATGCGGACCAAGCAACACGTCTCCATCCCCTTTGAACCTCCAGCTGCTGGCACAGTTCTAAGCAGAACTAGGGCTCCATGTGAGCTTGGGGTCTGAATGGCTGACACCTGTCTACACAATGTTATGATTCGGGGAACGTACACTGGGGTCCTCCGTACAACAACGGGCCATCAGCACCAAGCGGCCCAGGTCATTGCAGTGAGAGGCATCAGGTGTTGCCATGTCCGTGTGCCAGTTAGGAGTGCACTTGGCTGCAGGTACCGGAAGACCTGCGTTTAGTGGCTTAAACAGAGAGCGGTGGGTTTTCCTGTCGCCAGCAGCCTGAAGGAGGCACCATGGCTCGGTGCAGGCTCAGGGAGTCCCATCAGGGTCTGTCTGTCTGAGGCTATCAGGGCGTTCCCTGGTGCTTACGCCTCTTGGTCATAAGACGGCCTCTGTGGCTCCAGACATCACATCCACTTCCAAGGCAGGTGGCAAAGTGGGTGGGAAGTGCAGCCCCAGCTACTTTCCCTTCCATCTGGAGGAGCAAAGTTCTTAAAGGGTCAGAGGAGTCTTCAGAGGATCTTTGCAAGGCCCATGTCTCCCCTCTCGTCCCCCTTCCCCTAGCCCCCACCTCCCCTGCCAGCTGGTTGAGGTGTGGGGTGGGGTGGAAAGAATGAGTCTCTCTGAGGGCTGAGGCTCCAATTACAAGTAGGTGTGGAAGGAGGCAAGTGTGAGGGTGATAGAAGGCACAGTCTATGGCAGAGATTTCCTTGTTGTTATATGTTAACTAGGGGCCTGGTGCACAAAAATTTGTATACTCGGGGGGGTTCCCTCAGCCCAACCTGGCCTGTGACCTCTCGCAGTCTGCGACCCGTCAGGTGATGTCCACCTGCTGGCTTAGGCCCGCTCCCCAGGTGATTGGGCCTAAGCTGGCAGTCAGACATCCCTCTGGCAGCCCAGGAGCCCTTGGGTTATGTCCACTTACCAGTGGGGAGCAGGCCTAAGCTGCAGTCAGACATCCTTAATGCTGCTGAGGAGGCGGGAGGGGCTCCCACCACCACCACTGTGCTGGCAGCCATCAGCCTGGCTTGTGGCTGAGCAGAGCTTCCTCTGTGGGAGCACACTGACTACCAGGGGCAGCTCTTGCATTGAGCGCCTGCCCCCTGGTGGTCAGTGTGTGTCATAGTGACCAGCCATTCCCAGTCGTTCTGCTGTTAGGGTCAATTTGCATATTACCTTTTTATTATATAAGATTATTATATAAGACTAGAGGCCCGGTGCACAAAAGTTTGTGCACTCAGGGGGTCTCTCAGCCTAGCCTGTGCCCTCCTGAAGTCTGGGACCCCTCAGGGGGACATCCACCTGCTGGTGTGCCTGGCCAGCCTGGGTGAGGGGCTGATGGCTGTTTGCAGGCTGGCCAAGCCCCCCAGTGTGGACCCTCACCCCTTTGGGGTGTGGCAAGCCTGGGTGACAGGCTGAGGGCCATTTTCAGGCTTTAAGGCTGCCCATAGCTCCCATTGACCCAAGGTCCCAGCGAGGCTGGCTGGAATCAGGTTTCTGGGTTTATTTATCTTCTATAATTGAAATACTGTTGCTTTGAGCTGAGGCCTAGGCAGGTAAGGAAGCCTCCTGTCTGCTTCAGCTCCGTGGCTTCTATAATGGAAACATTGTTACCGTGAGCACAGGCTCAGCCAGCCTAGGCAGGCAGTTGTAATGGAAGTCTGCTGTTTACTCTAGCTCCGTGGCTGCCAGCCACCATCTTGGCTGGGTTAATTTGCGTACAGCCGCTCTGATTGGCTGGTGGGCGTGGCTTGGCTGGTGGGCATGGCCTATGTGTCCTGGAGAGATGGTTAATTTGCCTATTACTCTTTTATTAGAGTAGATGTGTCTATTTTAAGGACACAGTGTGTCCTTTCCTTAGCAACAGTGAGCATTAAAAAAAATTAAAGGGGCAGGATATGGAGAGGGGTTGGGAAGTTACCCTTCTGAGAAGTGAAGTGTCTGTAGAAGGGGTGCCCAGGTCTGCTGAAGGGACCCTCGTCCTCAGTGCACAGGGAGCAGTAAGGTGCTGGTCACCTAGGACTTATCAAGCAGGGAAAGTGTGAAGGTGTAAGACTTCCTTGGCTGTGGGTTCTTTAGGACGAACATGCCTGCTGGGCTGTGAGGATCCGGGTTTGCTCTCCGCAATTCCCTGGTACGGGCTGGCCCCCCACGGTCAGTGGTTTCCTCGTCGAAATGAAGTTTGAAAATTGTATTTGATAAAACTTGGTAATCATGCTAATTTCCCCCACAAAAAAAATAATCTACTCCCAATGCTGCCCTGCTGTCTGGCCCCTGTGGACCCATAGCCCACGACCTGCTACCGACCAATTTGCCCAGCACTCGGTGCACCAGGTCTGGTTCCTCCTGCGTCACCACGATGGAGAAAGTGGTTCAGCAGCTCCGGCTGGAGGCCCGGCTCACCCTCAAGGAGGTTTGCTAGGCAGCTACCAATTTGAAACAACTCTGTCTGCTCACTGTGACCTGGGATGACCGAGTGTCTTCAAGTGCCAATCCCTTCAGACCCCAGAAAGCTTGTTCCTTTCTGCAGTGAAATGAATTCTAAAGGTGTTCTAAACCACTGTTCTTGAACCGGCGAACAATCAGAGAGAGCAAACTCTGAAGCCTGTACAAAAAGCTCGCCCTATAACATGTGCCAGACTACACAGACTTCTGCTTTTGTCCGTCCTTAACATCTACCTCTCTGAATTTTCATGAATTTCTATTTCACAAGAATGATATTTTATATACACTGGCAGCAGCATACAAATAAAAATAAAATACTTAGTATAAAAAAATCTAACAGATGGTCAAAAGCACAACCCATCACATGTGGAAAACATCCTTCAAACTCTCCAAAGAGCCTTAGGTAAAGGAGAACTTGCAACCATGTCGACGATAAGTGAGGGCTGTGGCTCCGAATTCTGTTTTATGTGTTGGTGGCACAGAGACCAGAAAAGTAAACATTTGTGCTCAAGTGGTAACTCCATGGAAGGCCAGGCACAGCCTGGCACGGACCAGGTCCACAGTAGCCAGCATTCTCTGTCTGTGGTGCTAACCTCTCAGCCCCAACCTGACAGCTGGCATTTCAGAGGCAAGGGGTTGAGTCACACTGTGCTGGGAGTCCTCTCCTTTCCCAGGCCAAATTGAAAAAGGAACACGTTTCTCTTTCGCCAGGTAGAACCAAGACCTCATGAGGTGTTGTCCCCGCCTCCCCCCTCCCCCCCACAGTCTTAGTCAAATCTGCTCGCTCACACCCCTGTGTGAACTGGGCCAAAGAGGACTTGCGGAGCCCACCCTGGGGCCCACAGAAGTCTCCTGGGCTCAGGCCTCACTTCTCACTTCCCCGTCCCCTTTGACAGCCCTACTTCTAACTGCGAACGGTCCAGACAGATCTTGTGGGAGCTCCTACCCATTCGTCCCATTTGCTCCTGGAACTGTCAGACTTCCCCGGCCCCTCACAGCCTCTGGCCGCCCCGTTCTCCCAGCTGAGCTCACGCAGGCTCTGCCAGCTCCCGTGCAAACAGCTAAAGACAGCCATTGGCAGAGTTAGGATGCGGACACTTTTGATGTTTCACCCTGTCCCTCACTCCTAAACCATGTGCAGTCCCTCTATCAGTAAATGAGTATTTCGGTCTAGTTCATTTCCCTGTCCTGCCCTTACAATTTAAGACACCTTTTCCTAGCACTTGGTGTTATACGCTGTTTTCATGAACGGTGTGCCATCCATGAGGTCGGTCTCATTGTCTCTATTTGATTCTGGAGGAGCCCGGGGCTCAGGGCAGCCAGCAGGTCCTCACGAGGCTGTGTGTGGCCCAGCATCAGCAGGGCTGCTCTCAGGCCTCCCCAGACCTATGTAGCCGACACTCTGGGATGAGGCCCAGTGCTGTGTGCGTGTGTGCACGCGTGCATGTGTGTTTTAATTACAATTTTTGCAATTACAGTCGACATTCGATAGCAATCTGTGTTTCAGCCAGGCCCCGGGGATGCTGACGCACACTCAGGTGTAAAAACCACTGCCTCAGGCTCCGTGGGGATCACCCGGGAATTTGTTAGATTAAAAAGTAAAAACAAAATTTGGATGCACTTTGGAGTCTTCTCCAGAACCCTCCCAACTTCTCACTCTGACTTGAGAGGAAGTTACTTTCGTCCTAAAACCGAAGTGGTCACAGGCCCAGGGCTGTCCTCAGACAATGGGTTTTGCCTTTCATGTCTTGCAGGCCACACCCCAGAGGAGGAGGAGAGGAAGGGGCCCTCGCTGTTCCACCGGGCGGCCAGCGAGCAGTTCCCCTCGCTGGAGAGGCCAGGTAACTAGCTACCCTGAGGGATGGGTCTGTTGCCCTTCGTGGTATTTTGAGGGAATAGAAGTCAGCACACCTTTAATTCCAGGCCTTTGACCACCTTAGAAAAAGATGCTACTTTTATGTTGTTTCTGCACAGCCAGGCCCGTTCCTGCCATGGGCATCATCTTGCGAGCCCTGCCAGGACTGGGCACTAGGCTCCCCAAGGACAGGGAGGACCAACTGCCGCCGTGAAGCCAGTCCCGGCATTACCTGAGCCCCGGCCATTCAGTGTGGGTAGGAACCTGCCCATCATGGCAACCTGCTGGACCAAGACCAGTAAACTCCCTCCTCGCAGCCACCACTGCCGACAGCACACTTGATTTCATCCCTCACTCTGAGAGATGAAATGCTAACTTGCTGCAACATAGTCCTCCCTGTTCCCCAGGCCACTGCCTCCTGACAGGGCAGAGATGCAGGGGGACGCGGAGCAGCCAGTTTTCTCCCCATGGCCGGTCTGGCTCGTGGCTAGCACCTCCTGCCGGCATCGCTGGGCTCCCAGCTTCCACACCACACGTCTGACTCCCCTCATGGTGCCTCAGTGCCCCATCCCCCTGAATCTGTGTCCCTTTCTGGTCATACTCCAAATGTGTCTCCGATGTCGGCCGATGTCTTCCTCTGAGGTCTAGCTAAGATTGCCTGGTCCTCCCAAGTCCACATTCACCACCCTCCGGGTTCCTGCAAGTCACCAGGGGCCGTAGGTGCTCAGGGTCACCTCAGGGTCACCTCAGGGTCACCTCAGGGTCACACTTGCCTTATGTCACAAATCCCCCAGACCCGCGCTCTCTCTCGAGGCAGCCACTCTGCGAGAATCCCCTGCCGCTGGAGGGGAGCCTGAGGGCACGGGAAGGCTGTGTTGCAGGCCTGGGAAAAGCTGCCAACAGAACACCTAACTCTACTGTCCTTAAAAGCATGTGCCCCCTCTAGTGGCTGCCCCTCCCTCAGCTGCGCCCTCCTCTCTCCCCCCACCCCCCACAATCTGGTTGTGGAGCCTGAGGGTCTCCCCTCCACCACCACAGAGCTCCCAGGTGAGTTTCCTGACAAGCCAGTCCCCTCTCCCAGACGTTTGCTGGAGCTCGGGCGTCCCTGCGGCCTGCGGGCGTCTGCTGGCTCGCCACAGTGTCTTCCCATACAGACGCTCGGAACAGGACGGTGCCCTGCCTGCAGCTCCTGCGCTTCCTCCAGAGGAACACAGTCATCGTCATATGCTCGGTGGCGGGCATCCTCGCGGCCACAGTGCTGCTGCTGCTCACGCTGACCATACTCAACAGGAAGAAGCAGGCACTGTGAGTGGCTCTTCCTCCCACCTCCCTTCCCCAACCCCCAGAGCTCCCTGCTGAGCCTGAATTGGGAAGGGGGCAGAGCTCCAGGCCTGGCGGCCATCGGCATCTCCTGGCTTGCTTCCTACTGGTAAGAGCACAGATAACTCGGCTGTTGGGTTTGTGTTTTATTTATTTATTATTTTTTTAAAAAAAATATTTTTATTGCTTTCAGAGAAGAAGGGAGAGGAAGAGAGAGAGAGAGAGAGAGAGAGAGAGAGAGAGAAACAATGATGAGAGAGAATCACTGATTGGCTGCCTTCTGCACGCCCCACACTGGGATTGAGTCTGCAACCCAGGCATGTGCCCTGACCGGGAATCGAACTATGACCTCCAGGTTCAGAGGTTGATGCTCAACCGCTAAACCACGCCAGTTGAGCACAAATTTTTTTGTTTGTTTAACCTCACTCGAGGATATTTTTCCATTGATTTTTAAAATATATAGATGTGAGAGAGACACATTGAATGGTTGCCTCCCACACACACCCTGACCCAGGCTGGGGATAGAGCATGCAACCATGGTATGTGCCCTTGACCGGAATTGAACCCGGGACCCTTTAGTCCCAGCATCTATGCTCTATCCACTGAGCAACACTGGCCGGGGCTCCTGTCCTGTGTAGGCACTGCTGTGGAGGATCTGATCACAGCCAGGTTTCGGGCTCTCTAGCCTGGGCCCTGCTGCCCTCTACTGGCCATAGCTACTGGCATGTGAGGGCTGCGGAGAGGAGATGGCGCAGCCTTTGGCTGGAAGAGCAGCAAGTAGGATGGGAAGTGGAAAGGAAGGAGCATCACGCGGGAGGGCGGAGGGGTGAGGCTGGGGAGGAGATCTCAGATATTGAAAGACAGCCCTTCCCACCAGCCCTTCAGGTTGGTGAAGGCGCCTTCCCAGTCTTCCTCCTGGCCCTGCAAGTGGGTGGGGTCAATGCCTGGCAGAGCAGGCATTGGGGTCAGAGCAGGCCTCTCTGTTGGTCGGTGCCTGCCTGTGTCGGTCACTAGATGCTGTGATTACCCCTGGGTGGGGCTCGGGCACAGTGGGTCCATCACGAGTAGGCTGGGAAGGATATCATGTGCCTTGTTCTCATCCCTCGGGACAGAAATGCCTGATCACAGGCAGAGCGGCTCCCTGCAGGCCCCTCAGGCCCTGCCTGACTGCTGGGTGCTCAGCTGGCCCATAGCACAAGGTGGGCTGGTGTGGGTGTCCCGGGCCAGCTGCCACCTCACAGCCAGCTTCCTGCTCTGGGACAGGAATGGGCCTTGGAGCACACGGGAGCCCTGACAGGGCAGAAGTTAGCGACAGAAGGTTAAAAGAGCTGGAAATCAGCTTGGCCCATTCCCCAATTCTGATGAGGGCTCATCCATCGGATTTGCTATTTCCCTCCCATGTCTATTGGGGCCAAGAAGAAGGGGCCCAGACGGTGCTACTTCCTCCAGAGACCCAAAATGATGGGGGGCGGGGGGCGCTGAGCCTGAGCAGGGAGCACTCGGGGGAGGGACTGGGGCAGAGGAGAAGGGAGAAGAGGGGAGGGGAGGGGAGGAGAACCTCCTCTCCACCAGTGCATGTAGAAACCCCCACTGGCATACTTTTCAATGGGGTTTTGTGTTTGTTTCAGATATCCACCAGCAAACATAACGTATAACATCTTCATAATAAGTGGAAAGACTTGGTGGCAAAAGTCTGAAGAAAAGAACCCCAGAAGCAGCGAGAGGAGGCAGAAGCAGCTGAACAGCGATTCCCACACCTAGGCTCTGGCCAGCCAGCTCCGTCTGCCCCCCAGACACCCGGACTCCTGGCTGTGAGGGGGGCTGTGTGCACATTCACCTTTCCGGAGCCTGGAGTGGCCCAAGGCCAAGTGCCCCACCCCAGGTGCCTGGGTGCACTGGCACTGGGACCGGGGCAGGGCACTCCGGTGTTCACTCAAGGACAAAGCTGATAAATATGGTTTCTTGATTCATTGATTCAGTCCTTTGTCAGACAGACATTCACTGAACACCTAGTACTTAGACATCAAAGTACCCGAGGCAACAGCTGGGCAGGTTTGGAAGATGGCAGCAGCTGGCTGAACTCCTGTGTCTGAAGCAGGGGCCCTCTGTGGGTGCTGGATGTGGCAGGAGCTAGGAGTGTTGTTGTGGGGGCCCCCAGAACACAGAGGGCTGCAGGGTCAGAAGGTCTCAGCGCTGTCACGGCAGCCGCAGGAAACCTGCCTGCCACCCCAGGGATGCTCTTGCCCCCAGACAGGTGTCTGCCTTGTTCTCATGGGGCTCAGCTTCCAGCTCAGCACCAGGCGGTCCAAGGGGCGAGGACTGGGGAGATCAGAGGTCAGAGGAGGGGGTGGTGCGCAAGGAAGGGGTGTGGAAACCTGCCCAAGACACATGGCGGGTTGGCCGAGGGGGTGGAGTGGAGGGAGGGAGAGTTGGATGGGAATGAGGAGACATGATGAGGTGGGGAGGAGGGAGAGGTGGAGGGAGGAGGAGTGCAGAGGTAGGAGGGCTGGGATAGTACTGTTGGGCAGGGAAGAAGGAAGTGGGGGTGGGGGAGGTGGAAAGGAGGCCTGGGTGTGGCAGAGGGAGAGAAGAGCAATGCGTGAGAAGAAAATGGAGGAAGGAGGGAATGGTGTGGTGGGGGACAGATTTGAAAGGAGGAGAGATGGGAGCAATGGGCAGGGAGGAATCGGAGGGAAGAGGGGTAGGAACTGGGTGAATGCCAGGGGGCGACAGGGCCCTCTTCCCATTCAGTGAGTGCTGGTCCCACTCAAGCAAGTATTTATGGGCACCTCCCTGTGCCAGACACATGCCCTGGTGGCACGTACACCCCACTCCCCAGCCTCCAGAGCTCCCTGCTGGGAGTGGACCTGTGTGGGCCTGCCCTGGGCCTCTGGGCCTCTGTGATCACTGTGAGGTTTGCGGCGCAGGAAACTGAGTCAGAGAGTCAGGCAGATTGAAGGAGGAGAATTTATTCTGCGCTCCCGGGCGAGGTCCCCAGGTCCTAGGATTGGGCCAGTGGAGTCATGCCAAGAGGCAGTAGAGGCATTTTTTATACAGCTGTTCAGTGAGGGTGGGGGAGCGTAGCTGTGGGAGTTCCTGCCTCAGGGGTCTTCACGGTTTCCAGGAAGGAATCTATGTCGCCACCTGTCTGGTAGCTGACCTCTGTTAGGAATTGTAGGGAGGGACCAGTATCTGCGTCACCATCTGCCTTGCGGAGGCATGCATCAGCTCCCGAACCCCCCTTCGACCTAACATCCCAGCCTTTTGGTGATAGGGGGCGCAGATTCGTTCTGACTACTTCCAGCTGACCAGGGACGATGAGGGGGCATTTAAAGGCCGAGGCAGGTCGGAGGGTAGCCGTAGCCAAGTGTAGGGATGGAGCAGGAGCTGATTTATAGTCACCCATTACATCTTTGAGATCTGGGAGCGGATGAACTTAAGGAGGCAGGGGGCTAGGAGAAAAAAGGCAGCGATGAGAATTAGGGGCCTGTCATGGGTAGGTCCAGGTAGCTAAGGGGCTTTGGAACCAGCTGAAAAGAGAGTTGTTCTGGGAGTGTCTTGCACGGAGTTCTTCACTCAGCTCAGTCAGGGTCTGCACGTTTTGCTCCACTACTCCGGACTCGATGTGGTAGCAGCGTTCTTCCTGAAGGAATATGCAGGTCCCTCCTTTTTCTGTCAAGAGACCTAAGGCACGCTGGTTCTGTAGGGCTACCTGGGCTATTGGTGTTACTTGCTGCTGTAAGGAGACTAAAGAGGTGATTGCAGACTCAGGGCTGGAGCTTGTCATTGAGGTCCTGAGCAGTGACCAGACTGTTCCCAAGCCCCCCTCACCATTCCTACCTCCCCACCCTGAGCGAGGCCGACCGAGGCAGCGATACTCACCCCTAACATGACAGGGAGGAAGGTGGCCCGGCGGGCCCGGGGGCAGGATGCAGGGAGCAGCCAGGCGAGCTCCGACTCTCCACACAAGGTTAGTTGGGGAACTACTGTGACCACAAAGCAAGGCCTGGGGTCAGAGGAGTTTATGCAGTTACTTAAGGTGCCGTTGCACCAACAGAAGGCCTTGGCGAGACTGGCCGCTGTGTGGTTTTGGGTGCGGTTCCAAGTGACCCATCCCCCAGTTACCGGATTACTGGTCTGGTAGCATATCCGTGGGGGCAAGGTGGGCTCTGGAGTTTCGGGTTCCCAAAGGGGAATGCCAGCCTAGGGAGGCTGACATGCGCCTTGCCCCTGGGTTCCTGTTGGAATTATGAGTGGGATGGCAGCCAGCAAAGGCCCTTGGAGAGAGAAAGCAGTGCGAGACATTGGGCAGGGTGCGGGTCTTGTTGAGGAATGGTAGAGTATGTTGAATAAGTCGGAGCCAAGAAGACTTCTACCCGGGAGGAGTCAGGCAGCTACCCTTCAAGGGACTGTTTGGCCTGTAGGATGCTGTTGGAGACCTGGATTTGGGCCTCCTGGGCCAGAACGTTTTCCCGGGAGATATAGATGGTCCCTGAAGGGGTCAAGCTCCAGCTGTTCCAGTATAGCTTTCCCATAACACCCGCAACCCATCGCTGGTCCCAGGGATCCCGGACCCTGATGTAGAAGGTCCCATCCTTCCAGAAAAAGGGGCCGGTCCTGACACTATCATAGGCATCATGGGTGACACAGCCTCTCCAGCGGCAACCCCCATAGGTGTTAACATCTTGATTACACCTGTGTGGGTCCTGCTGGTCGTAAGCGAAACAGACATAGGGTCGCCCCCAGTTGGACACTGACCGGAGGTTGACAGCCATCAGGATCTCCTTCTGGCATCCAACCAGGGGACAGTCCTGAGATCCTACCTGCCGGGTGACCAACTTGCTATTCTGGTGGTAGGTTTCATGGACCTTGAACCTCCACACATAAGCGGGTGGGGGTGGGGGTGAGGTTGGAGGTGGGGGTGGGTGTGGGTTGCTCAGGGCTGGGAGGAGAAGGAGGAGGGGGAGGGAGACTAAGGCGGACCTTAGTGGGGCCCAACACCTCACATTTATAGAAGTCATGCTGCTCTGGGGTCCTCTTGAGCCTGGAGAGGTGGTGCCACGACGGATCCGCCAAGCAGTTCGGCCGCGGTGGGGGTTGTAAGGATCACAGTGTGAGGTCCCGTCCACCTAGGCTCCAAGGCGTTTGGATGTAGATTCTTAAGGAGGACCGAGTCGCCAGGGTGAAGGGCTGGTCTTCGGAGCCTTGGTCGGTCGGTTCTGGCTTGGGCAGGAACCTGTTCTCAGAGCACTGCCGCTGACACTGCCAAGCTGAGGAAGCTCCCGGGGTTCGAGAGGTGAGGTCCGAGGTGCAGGAGACTGAGTCAGAGTCAGGCAGATCGAAGGAGGAGAATTTATTCTGCGCTCCCGGGCGAGGTCCACAGGTCCTGGGTTTAGAGAGTGGGAGTGGGGCATTTTTTTATACAGCTGTTCAGTGAGGGCGGGGAAGCATGAGCTGTGGGAGTTCTCGCCTCGGGGGTCTTCACGGTTCCAGGAAGGAATCTATGTCACCTTCTGTCTGGTAGCTGACCTGTTAGGAATTGCAGCGAGGGACCGTATCTGCGTCGCCATCTACATGGTTCGCTGGTCTGTCACGGATTCCAGGAAAGGCCCAGTATCTGCGTGGCCATCTGCCTTGCGGAGGCACGTATCCTGGACACCCCTTCGACCTAACCACCACCATCACAGTGAGGGCAGCACAGGGGCCCCATTTCACTGACAGGCGGTCTGAGGCCAGAGAGGGAAAGAGCGAGTGCTCCCTGAGAGCGGCTGCCCTAGGGCCACGAGTTCTGTTCCGTCCAGGCCGGTGCTCCAAGCAGGAGAGGTGGGGCCAGGAGTGTGACTGCCCACCTGGCATCTGACTGCCCAGACCCCACAACCCAGGCATTTCCCAGGCACAGCCCCTGGGCAGCTGTGCCCAGCTGGAATCCTTGACCTCCTCTGGGCCTCTGTCTGCCCATCTTGGCCATGGTGCAGGAATTTACCTCCTTGGCAGGGCTGTTGGTTTTATGGTCCTCTTGCTATATACCTGGCACCGTACGGGCTGGGTGCTGGGGACACCACAGGGAGAGAACGGTTCGAGCGCCTTCCTAATGGCAGGTTGCTGGCATCCTCCTGAACTCAAGGCTTGCGTATACAGCAGGCACACCAGGCTGCTGGCAGCCTGCCCTCAGCTGTCTCCTGTGTCCCCTTTTCTCTGTTCCAGAAGGGGCCCCTCTCTCTCTCAGTGTGCCCTCACTCCAGGGTTCCACCTTCGTCCAGCGGCTGGTCCAGCAGCCTTTCCCTGGCGGGTGCAAGGGATTGCAGGGCCCAGCGCTGTGGAGGCTCTGGCTCCCTTTGAGCCAGGAGAGTTCAGTTCTGCCACTCACTAGCTGTGAAACCTCAAGCCTCAATTTCTCTATTTGTAAAATGGGGCCAGCCTACTCCTTCGCTCAGGCCATGAGAAGCCGTGCTTACTACTGATGAACAAATAAATTGTGGACAAAAGGAGCCACATGCTAGCCTGAAAAGGCTCAGCGGAGGCCTGCATGGCATTCCCACAGGCTCAGAGACCTAGAGTGATCACAAAGATGGTCTGAAAATTAGATATTTATCTACAAACAGGTTATGGTGGGTGGCCACATCCTGGGCCAGTGTTTTCCCTGACGGGAATCACCTTTGATCTTTACTGAGCC
>PVJC01043558.1:0-14472 GCA_004026665.1 Murina feae
ATCTAATATAATAAAAGAGAAACATGCAAATTGACCGTTACCACCAGCCAATCAGAGTGGCTGTATGCAAATTAACCCGGCCAACAGCCATGGAGCTAGAGCAAACCAAAGGCTTCTGTTGCAACTGCCTGCCTAGGCTGGCTGAGCCTCTGCTCACGGCCACGCCCACCAGCCAATCAGAGCGGCTGTATGCAAATTAACCCAGCCAAGATGGAGGCTGGCAGGGCAACTCTACACTGGGAGCCTCCATGGCCAGCCGGCATAGCTGTGCCAGGTGTGTCAGCTCAGTGGGAGGGGGGGTCTGGCCTGGGGCCTCCTCGGGGCGTCCAGGAGCAGCTGTCTAGCTCCGCCCCCGGGAGCCTCCGAGGAGTATCCAGGAGTGCCTGTCCCGGGTCCACTGCCTGGCTCCACCCCCTAGGGGCCTCCCCGGGGCATGCAGGAGCACGGGACCTCTGCAGGGTGTGCAGGAGCAGCCGTCCTGGGTCTGCTGCCTGGCTTTGTCCCCTGGGGGCCTCTGCGGGATATCCAGGAATGCCTGTCCTGTGTCCACTGCCTGGCTCTGCCCTGGGGGCCTCCGCAGGGTGTCCAGGAATACCTGTCCAGGGTCTGCTACCTTTCATCCACCCCCCAGGGGCCTCCACAGGGCGTGCGGGAGCATCTGCTGCACGGTGTGGAGAATCCGAAGCCAGTTCACTACCCAGCTCCACCCCAGGTGTGTTTGCTCAGCAGCAGGGCCCCACCGAGGGATTCTGCACCAGCATCTGCCCTGGCTTGCCACCCAACTCTGCGCCAGGTGTGTCCCCTCAGCGGTGGGGGTCCACCAGGCGTGAGCAATCGTGGGCCCTCCGGTGGGAAACATCCAGGCCTGCACTCACCAGCCTTCCCACCTCCCAGTGCACAAACCCTGAAGGGGCTGTGGGCAGCCTGAAAATGGCTCTCAGCCCCTCACCCAGGCTGGCCAGGCATGCCAGCAAGTGGACATCCCCCCCGAGGTGTCCCAGACTGCAAGAGGGCACAGGCCGGGCTGAGGGACCCCCACCCCCCGAGTGCACAAATTTTTGTGCACCCAGCCCCTAGTAGCTATTATACTCAAACTAGGGGCCCGGTGCACAAAAATCTGTGCACTTCGGGGGGTCCCTCAGCCTGACCTGTGCCCTCTCGCAGTCTGGGACCCCTCAGGAGTTGTCCACCTGCTGGCGTGTCTGGCCAGCCTGGGTGAGGGGCTGATGGCTGTTTGCAGGCTGGCCAAGCCCTCCAGTGGGGACCCACTACCAATGGGGTTGTAGCCAGCCTGAGTGAGAGTCTGAGGGCCATTTTCAGGCTGGCCACAGCCCCTTCAGGGTTCGGGTCCCTACTGGGGTGCCTGACCAGCCTGGGTGAGGGGCTGAGGGCTGTTTGCAGGCTGGCCACAGTTCCCATTGACCCAAGGTCCCAGCAAGGCTGGCTGGAAGCAGGTTTCTGGGGTTTGTTTATCTTCTATAATTGAAACTTTGTTGCCTTGAGCAGAGGCCACAGCTGGCCTAGGCAGGGAGTTTCCTCCATCTCCTGTTTGCTCTAGCTCCATGGCTGCTGGCTACCATCTTGGCTGGGTTAATTTGCATACTGTCATTCTGATTGGCTGGTGGGTGTGGCTTGGGTGGTGGGCATGGCTTAGGTGTCACAGAGTGGTGGTTAATTTGCATATTACTCTTTTCTTAGATTAGATACCTACAGAGGTGCGGAGTTAAGTGATCAACTCTGAGTGGGGATCATGGAGGTGCAGCACTGCACTGTCTCAAACACCTTCCACTACCGATGGCATCTGTCTTGGCTCTTTTCCTATTTCAACATACTCTGCAATTCCAATATAATAAAGTGCTTGAAAGTTCCCCTTTGGGCCAATGTGTCACAGGATATTAGATCTGGGCAGGTCAAAAACGAGTTCCAATATCTTCTTCTCCAGCCTCCACATAGCCTGCTTCCTCACCAACTTCAGATCCTTGTCCAAGTGTCACTGTCCAGGCACCCTTCCCTGACCTCACTGTTTAAAATCATTAGCCCTTTTCTCCTAGCAATTCCCTTTCCCTGCTTTACTCTCTCCATGGCACTTACCATCTGACATACTATCATTTTCACTTATGTATTTGTCTCTTCTTTCTAAAATATAATCTTGTCAGGGTAGCAATTTTTGCCCATTTTTTTCACTGTTCTGTCTACAGTACCTAGACTAGTACCTGGCTTATAATAGACTAGAGGCCTGATGCACGAACTTGCATCTGTAGCAGCTTGACTCAGCAGCTTGCCTTGGCCCTCACAGCCCCAGCTTCATCCAGAGGGGAATCCAGAAGGGCATCCAGTCTAATTAGCATATTATGTTTTTATTATTATAGATACTCAGTAATGTGTGAGTCAGATGAAAGATTATTCCTTGATGACTAGATGTCATGAGTGACTGCAGCATCTAGGTTTTTTAGCAGCTAATGGGAGGATAGGACACAAGAACCCCAAAGGGCCACAAGATTAAAAAAATAATTGAGTCCATACACTTCCCATGATAAAGAAAATTCCCCCTACACCTCTTCTGACAATGTCACCAGCTGCTTCTTAAGGTGACACCCAAGTCAAGAGAATGGAGAAGAGAGGAGGAGACAATACCTATACAAGTTTTTGAATGGTTTGCTTCTTCAAGATGGAATGAAGATACTACCTAGCCTACCATCATGGGACAGCAGCCAACATGAAGTCAGTACCTGATGTTTAAGGTTTTGCAAACCAGACTATCTTCTCTGGAGAAACCTTGCAAAGGAGTCAGGGCCTACAGGTGGGGAGGAGACCAGAAGTGGGTCTATGATATAGTGCAGTGGTTCTCAACCTTCTGGCCCTTTAAATACAGATCCTCCTGTTATGACCCAGCCATAAAATTATTTTCATTGCTACTTCATAACTGTAATGTTGCTACTGTTATGAATCATAATGTAAATATCTGATATGTAGGATGGTCTTAGGCGATCCCTGTGAAAGGGTTGTTCGACTGCCAAAGGGGTCATGACCTACAGGTTGAGAACTGCTGACAGTGGAATGATGCTCAGAAGGTGAGTAGAGAGATGGCTTTTAGTCCTAACCAGGCTGTGAATCATGCTACCCCCTGTGCTCTGTAAAGTACATATTGTGGTACACTTACTGTCACTCTTTCTGAAATCATTATTTCATTTGACAAATTAAGAATACCTACCAGGTGCAAAGCATTGTGCCAGGTGCCATAAGGGAGAGAATCAAGTCCCTGCCTGCAAAAACCAAATTACTGTGTGGTATGTTAAGATTGCTGGGCCTTGCATGGGCCTCTGAGGTTTACCTGGGACAGGGGAACTATGGTGCAATAGTGGACAGGAGAACTGAGCCTTTCATATCTGCATTGATTGCTCCCTTTTCGAACTTTTATCTGTACTTGCATGCCACGGGAATGCTAGGGACAGTTATTTTATCATTATTTTGTTATTGGAAAGCCATATATCTGAATCAGCTCAGGTCTTGCTGACATTTTGTGACCCCAAGTCTTCCATAAAATTGATACAATTACAGACATACCTCATTTAATTGTGCTTTGCTATATGGCGCTTCAGAGATATTGTTGCACTTTTTAAAATTTTATTGATTTTAAAAAATCAATAAAAGAGAGGAAGGGAGAGGTATAGAAAGTTAGAAACATCGATGAGAGAAAAACATCAACCAGCTGCCTCCTGCACACCTCCTACTTGGGATGTGCCCGCAACCAAGGTACATGCCCTTGACTAGAATCAAACCAGGGACCTTTCAGTCCACAGGCCGATGTTCTATCCACTGAGCCAAACCAAGTTAGGGCTGTTGCACTTTTTTTTACTAATTGAAGGCAAGACCCTCCACGAGCAAAAAGATTACAACTTGTTTTATTACAATACTTCCTTTATAGTGGTGGTCTGGAACCCGCAATATCACCAAGGTATGCCTGCATGGTGTTAAGCACTCCCATCATATTCACTCTGTCCACAGGCAAACAGCCCAATAGATAGCCAGCCATTTTATAGAATGGTGGCATAGCTCCATGCTTACCATCTCCCCCCAAAATGAGACCACCCGCCTAGTAAATAAGGTCACATTTGAAGGAATTTGTCCTTAGAACATTCTAAGCAAACACAAGAAAGATGGGAGAATGTTAACTAAAAACCACTTTGAACAAAGAGTTGGGTGGGTGGAAAGTGACAGCTGAAATCCTAACTTGCTGATTGGTGCAAAGTTGGAGGCCAGAGTCAGGAAAAAGGGTTACCAGGAGCTATAAGAGGTCAACACCATGTTGACATTCACATGGAAGGTACTGTTTGGAGGGAAGGAGGAGACCATGACAAGCCAATGTCCTCAGTTTGGAGCGCTCTATTTTGAACATGTCAGAAGATAGGAGGTAAAAGAAGCTAAAGTAAGAAGAGTTGGCTAGCCCTAACTGGTTTGGCTCAGTGGATAGAGGGTCGGCCTGCAGACTGAAAGGTCCCAGGTTCGATTCCAGTCAAGGGCATGTACCTTGGTTGTGGGCACATCCCCAATAGGAGGTGTGTAGGAGGCAGCTGATTGATGTTTCTCTCTCATTGATGTTTCTAGCTCTATCCCTCTCCCTTCCTCTCTGTAAAAAATCAATAAAATATACTTATTTTTAAAAAAGAAGAAGAGTTGCCTATGACACCTAGGGAAATGGCTAAAACTTCTAATTTTAAAAAAGAGAAGAATGTGTAGAACAGACTACAACTGTAAAGAAACCATCTGAACCAAGAGTATTTAGGAGGTTAGTATTTTCAGTTAGCTACTAAGTCCTAACACCAGAGACAAGATTACTCCTTCAAGAGGGGGAAATAGCTATCAGCACCATACTGTAGACAGGGCAAATCTGAGTTCAGGGAATGAAGAATTTCCTGAAGGGAGATTTTGACAAAAAAGAGGAGTTGATGTTTCCTTAGTTAAAAAGTCCTTTGCAAGGTTAGGTAAAACCCTAAGAATCATATGGAAGAAACCTCTCAATAACTCTCATTGGAGAAAGAAAACAAATACATCTAATTCCAATAATGTTTTTATACAAATAATGAAATTTCAGCCTCATGTTTTTGAAATACTAAGTAGTTTTCCACCTGGCATGTCAATATAGAATCAGTATAATTTTTAAATTTAATTCACAAAAAAGTAAAATGGACCACTTCCTAAAAGATACAGGAATAAATACTACCAAGAAAAACTTACTTTCAATGTGTTTATGTATTAAAGTAATTCAATAAAAAATCATGGGACGGGGGCAAAATGATTCTAGTATTAGAAAATTGCTTTTTCAGAACCATACCAAGCAGTATCATAGAATGAGGAAGTTGAAGGACTTAACCTTTCTGCTTGACCCCTGACAAAATTAAATTATTATCTCCCCCAACCTGATTTCTTCCATGAAATCTATTCTGTTTAGGATGAAGGTCAAGTACCAAGTGAGAATGATTTAGTGCTGCTCTTCAAATCCCATTCCATAATCATACTTCTGTCTCAAAAAACCAGCTGGACATCAAAGATGGAGGAAAAAAAGACAAAAATTTGCAGCCACACTCTCAAGCATGTTATGAATATGACCATTTCAGATTCTATCTTCCTCGAGTACAAATATCATTTTCATTCACCCAATACTGAACAAACAGGGTGATTGTTGCTGGCTTCACTGTTTTTTAGCATCTCACCTTTTCACACGGAGCAGCAACCTCCATCGCTATTGCCCCTTTCTCAAAAGAACTTGACTTCTTTGGAAAAACTGCAGTGCTTTCATTAAATTCTTTTATTTCCTTGTCTTCCCATGTAGAGTAGTCACTTGACTCCAGAGAAAGTAAAATTTGACAACTGAAAATACTTCCGAAATAGACAGGACCAAAATAGCACAGTGGACAAGCATAGCAACTATCTAGTCCTTAATACAAACCTAACAGCAGCTTGGAATGGGACAAGAACTACTATTTATTAACTATCCTCCGAGCAATGAGGCTGCACAGGTGTTGAGGAGGATGAGGTCATGAAAGTAGATGGCCTAAAACAAAGTCTGAGCTAGGCAAAAAAGCAGGTTTACAATTGTTCCTATGAAAAATAATACACGAATAAACTCTGTGCTTCACAGACTCACAACTATAAACTTACTTTTGACCACGCCGGTATTTTCTTTATCTACTCATCTACTTATGGACATTTATTGTTTCCATATCTTGACAAGTGTGAGCAATATTGTTATGGATATGGGAATACAGATAATTCTTTAAGGCAGTAATTTTATTTCCTTGGAATATCTACTCAGAGATGGGATTGCTGAGTCACATGGCAATTCTTCTCTTTTCAATTTTTGAGGAACCTCCACACTTGTTTTCCATTTTGGATGTTATTTCTTTTTCTTGCCTGACTGCTCCGGCTAGGACTTCCTGTGCCATGTGAAATAGAAGTGTGAGAGCAGGCAACACTTGTCCTCTTCCTGACCCTACAAGAGAAGCTTTCAGCTTTTCACCACTGAGTGCAATGCGAGGTATAGGCTTGTCATATATGGCCTATATTATGTTGAGGTAAATTCCTTCTATATCTAGTTTGTCAAGAGTTTTTAATCATAAAATGATGTTGAATTTTGTCAAGTATTTTTCTGCACCTATGAGAATATATGATTTTTATTCTCCATTTTGTTCATTTGGTATATACCACATTTATTGATTTGTGTGTATTGAACCATACTTTTGTCCCAGGGATAAATCCCACTTGATCATGTGAATGATTCTTTTAAAGTGTGGTTGAGCAGATACTGTTGACTAAAAGTAATGCAACATTTATATAATATTTCATATTCTTCCTAAAATAATTTTTCTATGATTTTTCCAGTGAGCTAATATGAGAAGCAAATATGAATTTTCCAAAAGGTCAAGTAATAAAAGGGAGAATTCTTCCTTTCTTCTAAACCAGGCTGGGAATATTATCATTCTGGGCTCAAATTCCAGCTTTAGCAATTAATAGCTTTGTGACCCTGAGAAGTAAGTTAATTAACCTTTCTGGACCTTACTTTACCTATCTACAAAACACAAATGACAATTGTAGCTAACTCACAGTGTTTCTGAGAATTAAATAAGTCAATACATATAAAGAACTCAGTACAATGCAATGTGATAAGGGCTCAATAAATGTGAGCTAATATTCTTGGGCCTAAAACAAAATCCTAAAAATAATGAGATACCTGATCCATGAAAAATAATAGGTGAATTTTCAGCTGTGGGTTCAATAAATTAATCTCTTAAGCATCTACTATGTACACAGTACTTCATAGTGCTTAAAGTAGTGTCTAATATTAACTGTTAAAATAAACCTATTAAGTAGCGTATAACTATAATCACTCTGGAGGAAAGAAAAGCAAATATGAGGAAAAGTTAAATAATATGTCCACTATGTCACAACTAGAACTTGAACCCAACAAGGCTGTATGAGTTACAAGACTCAACTTTTTTCATAAACCCATACAGACAAAAGAACAATAATACTTTCAATATTTTGGTTCTGTAAAGTGGAGTAGAATGATTGATTATAGTGGACTCTCATCTGACACAGAGTTAGGGTCTAAAATCAGATTTGGGGGCAAAAATGAAGTATAGACAAAGTGACCTTCAAAATGTCTCTGAATTTATATTTAAATTTTTAGTACTTGAGTCCTGGAAGTCCAAAAGCCAAGAATTGATTCTTTTAGTTTTCCTTTGTATTTTTTTAATCTTTGAGGGAGGGAGTACTTTGCCACTGTGCAAAGCCCTTTTTCTTTTGAATTGGTGAAGAATTCAGCACGTGAAATATGTGGTAAATAATTATTTGCTTTCTTACTCTCTGGACAGATAATATCATCATACACCTTTACGTTCAAATAAATTTTGAGATTCCAACTAAATACTGCACATTGAACACATGTTTACCACCACTCTGACTCAAATCCCCACAAATCATAACAGCAAAAAAAAAATTTAAGACAAAGAAGAGGATAAAAACAAATTTTGAAAGCTGGAGAGCTGATGAAATTAGCAAACCAGAAGAAGTATGTCAGCACTGGGGAAACACCCCAAGAGAATATGTACTGGATTGGGGCAATGTATACCAATGAAATATATGAATAAAACAGCCAAAATAGAGGAACGGCCAAAAGATTGAAACACACACACACAAACACACAATTAAATCCCCAGACCACCTCCACACTCCAAACCCCAAGGTCATCTTGGGCAGTAGTTACAATGGGGCAGGCCAGCCCCCATGTCCCATGTATGTTCATAAGACATACCAGTATAGTCTTTGCCCCACCAAACTCCCAGGATAGCTATCCATTCAATTTGACCATTAATTTCTCTCAGCATACTTCCAACACAGCAAATTCTCCTTCACTATCACTGGACAAACAGCTAGTTCTCAGCCACTCATTTGGGTTTTGCAATTGACTATGGTATATTACACCTTTTGTTCCACATCACAATGAATAAAACAATATAATATCCTATCACACTTAGATAATCTAATCTAATAAAAGAGTAATATGCAAATTGACCCTCACTCTGTTATGCCTAAATCATGCCCACCAGCCGATCAGAGCTATTATATGCAAATTAATCCAGCCAAGATGGCAGCCGGCAGCCACAGAGCTGGAATAAGCAGGAGGCTTGTCCTGGCGATGGAGGAAGCTAAGATTCCTGTCTGCCTAGGCTGCCTGTGGCCTCTGCTCAAGGCAACAAAGTTTTAATTATAGAAGATAAATAAACCTCAGATACCAGCTTCCAGCCTTGGGCTCAAGGAAGCGCTGGGAGCCTGGGTTGTCAGGGGCAACCCAACCTGGCCTCCAGTTAAAGCAACAAAGTTTCAATTTTAGAAGTTAAATAAATCCCAGGACCACTTTCCAGCCAACCTCACTGCAAACAGCCATCAGCCACTCACCTAGGCTGGCCAGGTACCCCAGCAGGGATCTCCTCCCAGCCTCTCACCCAGGCTGGCCAGGCACCCCAGGAGGGAGCACCCACCTTGAAGAGAATATGGCCAGCCTGCAAATAGCCATCAGCCACTCACCCAGGCTGGCCAGGCACCCCAGCAGGACCCTACTCCCTGAAGGGGATGTGGCCAGCCTGAAAACGGCCCTCAGCCCCTCATCCAGGCTAGCCAGGCACCCTAGCAGGGACCCCCTCCCTGAAGGGAATGTGGCCAGCCTGAAAACAGCCCTCAGCCCCTCACCCAGGCTGGCCAGGCACCCCAGGGGGGGGACACCCTCCTTGAAGGGACTGTGGCCAGCCTCCAAACAGCCATCAGCCACTCACTCAGGCTGGCCAGGCACCCCAGCAGGAACCCTACCCTGATCTGGGTCACCCTTCAGGGCAAACCAGCCGGCCCCCACCCATGCACCAGGCCTCTATCCTATATAATAAAAGGGTAATATGCAAATTGACCCTAACAGCAGAACCACTGGGAATGACTGGTCACTATCACACACACTGACCACCAGGGGGCAGATGCTCAATGCAGGAACTGCCCCATGGCGGTCAGTGCGATCCCACAGGGGGAGCTCTGCTCAGCCACAAGCCAGGCTAAGAGCTGCCGGCACAGCAGTGGTGGTGGGAGCCTCTCCTGACTCCTCAGCAGAGCTAAGGATGCCCGACTACAGCTTAGGCCTACTTCCCGCTGGCAAGTGGACATCCCCTGAGGGCCCCTGGGCTGCCAAAGGGATGTCTGGCTGCCAGCTTAGGCCCGATTGCCTGGGAGCAGGCCTAAGCCAGCAGGTGGACATCTCCCAAGGAGTCCCAGATTGCTAGAGGGCACAGGCCGTACTGAGGGACATCCCCGAGTGCACAAATTTTTCTGCACCATGCCTCTAGTAAAATATTATAAAGCTAAACACTGGTTCTTTAAAACATTATGCTACACCTCCAATGAGAAGGGTGTCTGATTTAATTGGGGTTAGAGTAAGAGCTAAGTCCTTATTTTCCAAAGGACAACATCAATAGATAATATCAAAACTTAAAAACCAATCAAGAAAGACAGTGGAAGCATGTTTGCACATTTTTTGTGAACGTGGAGGTAAAACTCAGGAGAAATAGCTCTAAAAGCTGGAAGAGGTTGACCCTGTGGAGTGGGAATTGAGCTGAGAAGCTGGGGCAGAAAAAGTATTACTAGTATTCATTGTGAATCTTGCGCATCTGTATAATTTTAAAAAGTATTTATACATAACCTTGAAAAAAATAAAATGCATATGCAGGAATCTGTTCCCTCTCTCAGTTATTAACTCCATAGTCAGTTTTATATCCTATCCTCTCCAAAAAAAATGTGCAATAAGCACATGGCTATGTCAAGTTAGGATGTCAGAATGATTAAGTGCAAGGCACACTTTAAACAGGTCTGAGAAAACCCATATTCAAATACCATAAACTAGGAGATGACACATAAGTCTATAAAGTCTTTCCCAAATGGATTCTTTAACACAGAGATCTTCCAACATATCTAAAATTAGTCAATTGATTTTTAAATATGATTTACATGCAGCATTAAAGCAATGTGTTCAATGAACATAGCAAAGCAGGCTGTATTCAATCTGCTATCCACACTAGCACACTGAGGATGATACAATTATGTCAGATTACTACCTTAAGAAAACTTGAAACAGCCGCTGGTTATATTTCAATCAAAATATCCACTTTTCAAATTTCTTAAAATGAGGTTATCAACCCATTATTATATCACTTAACGCTTATGAGTTAAAATGAGTGCTCGTGATTTTTCTCCTGCATAGAGTAGCTCTGAAACATGGATTCACAAGCATCAGGAGTGTGATCAACCCCACTGAGAATTGCTACGAATAAATGGCTTTGGTAAAGCTAGCTGTTAAAACATGGCATTCACTGTCAACATCTAGCTGTTTTCCCTCCTATCTTCAAAGACTTTTTTCAGATAGTGATTTGCTTGATAACTTCCACAGCCCTGTATATTTTGCAGTTGTTCAAAACACTCAAATTTGGTTTTCATTAAATCATAATGATTTTGGGCTCCTGTGTTTGACACATCATGACATTTCAAATTATATATTGACTAGGGGCCCGGTGCACAAAAATTTGTGCACTCAGGGGGTGGGGGTCCCTCAGCCCAGCCTGTGCCCTCTTGCCGTCTGGGACACCTCGGGGGGGATGTCCACCTGCTGGCATGCCTGGCCAGCCTGGGTGAGGGGCTGAGAGCCATTTTCAGGCTGCCCACAGCCCCTTCAGGGTTCCTGCACTGGGGGGTGGGAAGGCTGGTGAGTGCAGGCCTGGACGTTTCCCACCGGAGGGCCCACGATTGCACATGCCTGGTGGGCCCACACCACTGAGGGGACACACCTGGCGCAGAGTTGGGTGGCAAGCCAGGGGCAGACGCTGGTGCAGAATCCCTCAGTGGGGCCCTGCTGCTGAGCAAACACACCCGGGGTGCAGTGAACTGGCTTCGGATTCTCCACACTGTGCAGCAGACGCTCCCACACGCCCTGTGGAAGCCCCTGGGGGGCGGATGAAGGTAGCGGACCCTGGACAGGTGTTCCTGGACACCCTGCGGAGGTCCCCAGGGCAGAGCCAGGCAGTGGACACAGGACAGGCGTTCCTGGATATCCCACAGAGGCCCCCAGGGGGGCAAAGCCAGGCAGCAGACCCAGGACGGCTGCTCCTGCACACCCTGCAGAGGCCCTGTGCTCCTGCATGCCCCAGGGAGGCCCCCAGGGGGTGGAGCCAGGCAGTGGACCCGGGACAGGCGCTCCTGGATACCCCTCGGAGGCTCCCGGGGGCAGAGCTAGGCAGCAGACCCAGGACAGCTGCTCCTGGACGCCCCAAGGAGGCCCCAGGCCAGACCCCCCCTCCCACTGAGCTGACACACCTGGCACAGCTATGCCGGCCCGCCATGGAGGCTCCCAGTGCAGAGCCGCCCTGCCAGCCTCCATCTTGGCTGGGTTAATTTGCATACAGCCGCTCTGATTGGCTAGTGGGCGTGGCCGTGAGCAGAGGCTCAGCCAGCCTAGGCAGGCAGTTGCAACAGAAGCCTTTGGTTTGCTCTAGCTCCATGGCTGTTGGCCGGGTTAATGTGCATACAGCTGCTCTGATTGGCTGGTGGTAATGGTCAGTTTGCATGTTTCTCTTTTATTATATTAGATTCCACAGTAAAGGAACATAGGTCTAGAAGTTCATGAGAGGTACTCCTCCAGATCTCCGGGTGTATTTTCACAGATTTAGATAGATGTATAGAACTACTGAAGTTTTGAACATCCAATTTCTGCCATGAGCTTGGCCTTAAAAGGTATTTCTGCACAGTGTCTAGTATATAGAGGGCTCTGAGATGGTATCCTAAAAGTACCATTCTTTCCATACTTTCAGAAAGGTAAATCATGTAATTTTAATCTAGTTTTTAGAAAATTATTTCCAGCAACAGTGACTGAATTGGGATGACTAAAATTAAAATTTTTCAGATAACGTCAATGCATTAGAATGATGCCACATTCATTGCCATGATACCAATGGATTGATTCAGCTACATTACAATTTTAAATTACCTTCACATCAGTTAATTCCAAAAACAGATATATTTTTATAAGCCTTCTTATTTTGGGTTATCCAACACATTTTTAGAACTACACATTAAATGTATGTCATTTTTTTCACTCCTCAGAAAGCTTTACTCAAGTGTACTGGAGTGTACCATGCTGTAAGTGTGAACTTATAAAGTTGACCTAAAGAGCAGTGAAAATAAATACATCATCAACCCTGACACCAGGCACTTGTTCCAAGTTTCCGTCATAAACTTGAAGATCTAACTTTCATGAACAATCTCATTTGAACTAAAAGAAGATATCAAAAATTGACATTAACTCCCCTACCTGAGAAAGAAGTGTAATGTAAGGGTGTTCAAGAAGATGCTTAAATGTCTCCCCAGCAGCTCTGAGGTCCCAGTGAGAAAGTATCTCCCAGTGGAGGTACTCAGGAAAGATAAGAAACCCAAGTTGGAGTCAAGTCATTCTTCCTTATATCAATAGCATCAAAGGCCATAGCTCTCTGATGCAAACACACTCCAGGCATCATCATTGTGAGAAGAGTTGGCTGCGGAAGGACAATGTGCTTGGTCCCTTTACAACAGTCCATGAGCCACAGAGCATCTCCTTAACCTCTGGTTTCACACAGAGACTCACTAACCCTGAGGTAGAAGACCCCATGAAAGCCCAATGGGCAAAGAAGGCAAGAATGACCCTATGCCAATATAACATTAAAGCCCTGGTATATGCATTAGAACAATGCCGCATTCATTAGCATTAACCAATCCCAGCGTTGTCTTCTACATAATGAATGATCTAGGACGGGGTTTCTCATGCTAAGCCTACTGGCATTTGTGCTAATTCTTTGTTATAGGAGACTGTTCAGTTCACTGTGTGATGATTTGCAGAATCCCAATTCCATTAGCAGTCTCTACTCTAGCAGTCATGACAACCAAAAGTGCCCAGGGTAGGGGAGGGTGGAGGAGGAGTAAAATTCCCCACATTTTGACCACTTAATTTCAAGTTCTGGAAATTACAAACAGTGGTTGGGGACTTTTTAAATTTCAATGACTTGCTTAGAATTCAATTTAAAGAGAATAACAACATGTTTTTTAGTGGTCTGCTGTGATTTAACCTAATTTGAGTAAAATTTGAAATTTACTAGAGGGTGAATCTTTTATCATAAAAATAAGACCATCTCATAAATTTTACACAAAGTTTCAGTCATTCCTTTTTGTCCCGTGGTTGGCTAGAAAAGTAGGAATGTGCCAGAAGGCAGATAATAAGACCCTGTTGTCAACATAAAGTACTCTAGAATTAGCATATTTATAGCATGTTATAATGAGCATATGTGCATATCATCAA
This sequence comes from Murina feae, assembly GCA_004026665.1. NCBI lineage: Eukaryota > Metazoa > Chordata > Mammalia > Chiroptera > Vespertilionidae > Murina > Murina feae. Next base: position 13,913 of record PVJC01043558.1, read on the forward strand.
CAGATTCAACATTATATGTGCAGGGTGAGCAAAAGTAGGCTTATAGTTGTGAGTTCCGGAAGCCCAAAGTTAATATAGCTATTGTAATAATCATAACCTGCATGTCTTTTTCATACGAATACCTGTTAACCTACTTTTGCCCACCCTTATACATGAGAATATTCTACTTGGAGAAAACAGTTGCTAAGTGTCAATAAAGAGGCTTAGGACACAAACACTTAAAGTAAATCTATGAGCATGTGTTTAAACCTTGATTTTCTGCTTTAATCTCTATCATATCTTTTTTTAAAAGCCTGTCTTTTCTCAGCTCTAACATGGAATAATACACTTTATTTATTTTTTTTTTCATTTTTATTTTTTATTTTTTTTAATTTATTTTTATTGTTCAGATTATTACAGTTGTTCCTCTTTTTTCCCCCATAGCTCCCCTCCTCCCAATTCCCACCCCAACCTCTGACCTTGCCCCCCTCATTGTCCTCATCCATAGGTGTACAATTATTGTCCAGTCTCTTCACGCATCCCCAACACCCTTAACCCCCAAAAATTGTCAGTCCACTCCC
>PVJC01043560.1:0-14469 GCA_004026665.1 Murina feae
TCCTTTTATTGAGGGGTAATCTGTTTTAATGTACATACCAGGTAAAAAGTAACAAAGGCTGATCCTAAAGTTTGTCATCCCCTCTGATTGTCTCAATTCCCTCCGAAGTCTATGGGAATGCTGGCTCCATAGGCCCAGGCCCATAGTTGGTAACTAAGGAAATATCCAAGGGAACAGAATTTTAAAGTTAACAACAACAAAACCCTATTACAGAAAAAGTGATTTTGTTGTTGTTGTTGTTGGGGGGGGGAAATGGGAGTTTAAACAGCACATTTATTTCATCTTAATTTCTAGGCTGTCAGACATCAGCTCAGAAGCCCTGATTCGGAACACATGCGAGGTCTCTTTGAAGTTCTGGCTGCTGTTTTTTTAAAAAAACAATAGAAGAAAGATATAAAGAAATTAAACTGCAACATAATCATGAACCAGAACTTCTGGGCTCCTGATTTTTTACAAATTGTCGTTCTTTCATTATGCCAGAGCTTCCTTTTCAAAGCTTCATTGTGGCACATACCTTTTTGTAATTTCTTCCCCTTTAAGCTTAATCTTCAGCTATTTCTTATCCCTCAAACATGAAGCATTCTACTTTTATTTTAATCAACTAGAAAATAGTTTACTGTGGTTTTCAGAAGACAAGAAAGGAACTGGAAAATCCAGAGCAATATACTAAATGGAACCTTTTTGATAAAAGCCATAGAAATATAGGGTTTAGCTCTTAAAGTACCCAATTCTCCTGGCATAAAAACAAAAATGTACCTTCAATTTTCAGGCAGTCCAAAGAAAATGTCTACTTCAGTTTCATGCTCTAATAACAAAAGATTCGTACCAAATATTGTAAGGATCCTTAATAAAGCTAAATATCAAATTTTGTCTGGTGAATACCACATTTGAAAACACAGAGATTCACACACACACACACACACACACACACACACACACAAATTGATTTGATGCTATTCACTGGTCTTACATATTTAAACAAGGTACACAGGGATTTTGTAATCCATCAGCACCTTTTAAATCTATATGCAAATATGAATAGGTATATAAATTCTTAGTCCCTAAAATAATTTTCCTCATTCTATATATATTTTCCTATAATCTCTGATTGGTTTTATCATATAAAGTATTATAATACTGTACTCTTTCAAATTCTACTGCACTTTATTCTACATCTTTCCACCTTTATCATGAAACTTCTACTCTGGACTTTCATCTCCGTATATTCTTAATGTCAACATTTAAAAAATTATGCTTTCCATCCAATCTATTGACCTTCAAGATATTCTCAGTGATTTCTGTCATCTTTCATATCAAGCTCCAACTCCATACAGCAAAGTGAAGTGAGAAGATGAAAAAGTACCCCCCCCCCCGTCAGTGGTCATCTCATACTGGTTTGTGAGAACTGATTGCTAAATTTCCAGGAATTCTGTAAGCTAGGTGTAAGCCCAGTCATCATTAATATTAAAATATATAAACTTATGAATTATAAACTACATGAAAAACAAAAGTGTTAAAGATGCAAAACCACACTCCCTAATTTAACATTAAATATAATATTTTACTATATTTGCTACCGTTTATGCTCTTGGGGCTATTTACATAGACTATATTTTTATAGTGGGAATATTGTGAGATAATTTGTCATTGAACATGTCTTCTCAACTTGTGTTGGGGACTTCATGTTGATAGCTGAAATTGGTCAAGTGGGAGGATTTCACAAATAATAGGCTTACCTATCTTCTTTTGTTTATGTTGCAGAATTTGCTTTTAAACTTTGAACTGCACACCACTAATTGCATTCTGTACCTGAATTATTGAAAAGAACCAATTTACAATGTATACCTATATTATACCTAAAATACTCAAATCTCAGCCTCCCTAGGTTCAACAACTTATAATGATCACTTTATATTTTATCTTGAGTATTTCAAATAAGAATTGAAAGCTGGAATTTAGTTTTGTTCGTCTTCCTTTTCAGAGAAGGACTGAAGGTGAGAAGCAGAGTGTGTGGCACTATGTCTACCATTTCTACTTGCCTGCAGCCTGCAACTCCTCTTGCTTATTTATCTGCAAACCAGCCTTTAACCTTTCACTGTTACTCATTGTACTGAATTCTTTTTACAGCCCCAGCTTCTAGGGTTTTAACGTCTCTTCTGCCTAGAATAAAACTGCATTTTCACATCTACTGAACCACCTCTTAAAGCTTTAATGAAACCTTACGTACCCTGTGATGTCAATAGCAATTCAGAAGGTTAGTATAAGATTCCCTCTATTTTCTGGCACAGGATCTGGCACATGTGGCCCAAAGGAAACAAAAAGAAAAGAAAAGTGTGTGTGTGTGTGTGTGTGTGTGTGTGTGTGTGTGTGTGTGTGTGTTTAAGGAGCAGGGACTAAAATGTGTATTGCTAAGTCATTACCTTAGAATCTTGGACTGTAAGTGTCTGGAAGGGAGGTATGAAGTATGTCAAGTAGCCTAATCCCTTAAGTATTAAATAATTGTCAGATGGGTTGCCAAGCTTCCTCCCATTCTACATTGACAACTGCCTCCATCTGCAAATGAAAAACATTCCCATGTCAAGTAGTTTAAATTCTATTATTCTGATATGAATAATTGTCTTGAATGCAAACAGATTTTAGACATAGAAAATTAAGACCTTTCTCCAGAAGGGATGCAGAAGAGATTTGGACAAGAACTGGAGAAAGTTTGACCATGGAAATTAGACACGTGTTGAGAATACTGGATTATTTATAGGTATTTGTGTAGCCTTTGGTCTACTTCTCAAAAATGCTAGATTCCATAATAACAAAAGAGAAGTAGAACATTTTTTTAAAGCATAGAAAATATTCATTGGTATGGGCTACAACTAAATAAAACCTTTTCACTGAAAATATCTCTTTAGGTAGTTTTTAGTATTTAAAATTAGTATTATTTGTAGTAGGCAGATGAGCATATTAATCTAGATATTTCACCCAAGCTCTAATATAACATCATTTTTAGGGAGCATGAGCATGTTCTTGGTGAAACGCAAACCAAAATACCTAAATCTTAGGCCTACCTAGGTTCACAACAATTCTGTCTTATACTAATTCTAGCAAGAGGATTACTTTAATTTTTACTAGAATCATTATAATTAATATCACATACAAGTTTTTTTTTTAAATGTAAAACCACACTAATATTTCTCACCCTCCATGCGACTGCCATTTGGATTAGATAGTACTTTATTACAGGGCTCTCTCCAGTGCCATGCAGGATGTTTAGCAGTAACCCTGGGCTCTACCCACTAGATGCCAGTAGCACCATCCAGTTGTGAGAACTGCAGTGTCTGAAGACAGTGCCTAATATCCCCTGAAGCACAAGTCACTGTCAGGTGAGAACCACTGAATTACATTGGTTTCCAGTGAAAATGTTAATTTGACACATATCACCTTTTCAGAGGTTTCTTATATATTGATAAAGAAGAAAACCCCATTATAATGGTACTTTCTTCCAATATTTTTGTAGTTTCCAAAAAGTTCAAAAACACGATCTCATTTAATTCTCTTAACAACCTAGGAATACAGGCTTTTATGACTATCTCCATAGAAGAGAAAAACTGTAAATAGAGAAGAATAAACTTTCCAAAGATCACTCGGTTACTGTGCTATATCTAAACATATTTTATTATAATATTCACACCTATATACTCAAGAAAAGCTATTAAGCACTCAGTAAAAGCAGTGTAATTGTTGTGGCTCTTAATTTTTATATTTTACTTATTCTTAGAACATTAATCTTTTAAACATATGCACACATTTGGGAAGTACTAAATATTCATGCAACATTTAAAAATTGTTATTTTAGCATAAAATGCATAATTCCTGGTAAAAAAATATCTAAAACACACTAGGTGTACATACTATGTATACATAGTAAAATATACTATGACTATGACGTATATTATAGGTATAAATTTGTTCAGAACCAATTCTGTGGAAGTCACCTTCAACTTGCATTCTAAAGGTTTTTTTGTACCTGGATGATGCTGAAAATGATCCTACATACTTATACCTACCCTGAAGATATCATGATTCCACTGCTACGTCACTACACAACCAAGAGTAAGATCAACTGTAAGAATGCCTCCCACCCTGGTCATGCTGCCCTCTGGTGCATTTTGTCTTTCAAAGATGAGCCGACTCTACCTCACTGGGTTGTATGATGCTGAGAATGGTTGACTCACCCTTCTCCTAGCTATGGCTTCAAAAGCCTGTGGTCCTTCTCTTAAGGATAAGCCACAACAACATCATTTCCAGATTCTACTTTGCTTTCTGAAGTTGTGGTATTATCCGCCTATAGTTAAATCTTGTCTGTCAAATAATATGACATCACAACATCTGTGGGGAATTCTTACTCTGGCAGTATGACTCAACTGGGAATAGCATGCGTGATGTAATCTTGATATTCATCAGAGAATCTTGTGATGTGACATCTCTTTAAAAATCTTATTAGACAAAACCTCATAACTTAAGTAGCTTAAAATTCCCATTATACCTAATCTAGTGACAAGTGTTTTCAATAGAAAATTTCTGGGCATTGTCTATTTTACCTAGAAGACATTCTCCGAATCAGAGTAGTCTAGTGATTTGTGTAAGGACCTCCCTCCTTCTCCTATCGGGTAAACTCCTTTGTTTACTTTTAAACAAAAAGTTTTTAAATCCACCTTTCCATGGTTGAATGGTAATCTGTCCTACAGAATGGGTCCCCGCCTGTGGGATCATTTGGGTGTCACTGGAGTTTGTTTCCTAGCACCTGCATGTGCTTGCTAAGCTTCTGGATGCACATGGGGTTGGTTTCTTCTTTTTATGTGAGGATGCTCCTGATGTACAAAGAAAGAGAGATCTCCCTTCCATTCCATTTCCCCAGTTTTCACTCAAACTGTCCCATCTGTAGGACAAGATTTCTGGTATTCATTGATGCAAGTTAGAGCTTTCCAGAGCTTAAAAGCATCAAGACATCCATGAAACTATAAAAACCCAATATTCTCACCCTCTCAACCCTGGACACGTCGTAATCTTGGGGAGAGAGAGAGGCCTTCCAAAGTCTTTGGAAAGGATCTTTGAATACATCCTATCTACAGGTATCTTCAGTGTACATCTCCTACTCTAAGAAGCTCTGCTAACTCCCAAGTGCCTGCAGGTCCACAAGAGACAAAAAGCAAGATCATAGATTATGACACAGAAATGATGAGGAATGAGCAAGAGAAGTGATCCCCAAAGCATCATGAGCATTCACAGAACACTTCCAGCTGGGAAATCAGGGGTGGACCTTCCGGGAGGACAGGGTATTTACCTGATAGCTCTAGAATTAGTACTATTTGGCCAGTGAAAGCGGGAAAAAGGTTTTGAGGGCTGAGAGTACACTGTGCAAGTTACATAGAGAAAAGGCGTAGGATTTGGGGTTGGGTCACTAAACATAAAGGAGATCTTTATGTATAAGAGGGCAAATATCACCGAAAGGGGTGTTTGCAAACAGCACAGGGCGTCTCTTTATACCACTTATACAAATTGGCTTATTCCTGACCATCTTGACTGGAAGAAATCTTCTGAAAGTTTAGAGTACTTACTTTTGACACTCATTTATCACGCAAAACTCACAAATTCATGGAATTTTAGCACCAGAATAAATCCAAACACAGATGATAAAAATGAGAGTCAATAAGGTTTACTTTAAATTTTCTCACATGTGTATATGGAAAACAATCTATGCAGATGTTAACTAGTGCCTCTTTTTCTTTTTGGGAAAATGAAAATATTTTCTTTCCAACATCCTTTCTCCTCACCCCTCATCCACATGCCTTTTCCTATTCAGAGAAATTCCAGGCCTCTGAGTGCTAGGTTCTTCAGTCTTCAGAGGCTATTGATGCCAGACAACAGAAGATAAGCCAGACGTTTGCTTCAAAGTCCAATCCTATTAAAATCATTTAATATAGATTATTACTAAGAGAGAGGGAAATGGAGACTGGAGCTCATGTTAGAGAGAGAGAAACTGGCCCGATCCCAGGTGTGGTTTCACAGAGATGAAAGGGAGAACCCCAAATCTAAAGTAGCCATTATGTCACTCTGTCATGTCACCTAATTTTAATTTTCCTTTAACACTTAATGTTACTAATAGGACCCATGTTTGTTTGCTCAGTGTCTAACTCCCACACTGTCATTACTCCCAGAAAGTAAATTCAATGAAAGTAAATTCAGTGAACTTCTTTCTCATGCTCACAGCTGCATCCTGGTAGCATCACCTAGAACTCCAGGAGGGACCACAAGAACAGAGCTAATAAAGGGACTTTTCACTGAGATTAGAACAATACTGGCAGCAGCGGAAAGTCATTGCCACCTTTAGGCATGAGGGGCTGGGAGAAGGAAAGAGATGACCTATAGCTGCAGGGCAAAGGCCCAGGGACAGAAACTTGGTTTTAGGCAGCAGAATGTAGCCCTTGCCCAAGGCCAGGTGGGAGTAGGAGGAGGCCTTGGCAAATACACACTCCAGACCCTCTTTCTTCTGGCCCTCTGAGTTCCTGTCAGTTCCTCCATTGGCCACAGTCATCTAGACTCAGGGGAGCCCATATCTGCGGTCGATAGAGACTGGGCAGGTTGGAGAGTTGATAAGGAGGGATAGAGAGGGGATACTGCACACATTTCAAATGCCCTAAGCGAAGGACTAGGTTCTGGAAACAACAGAGGTTAAGGGCATTACCTTCCCTTCACATTTTCTCAGGAAGAGAAAGGAGTGTGGATGGGGCAGCACATACATTTTGACAACAGAACACCAAGAGTTTGTGAAATTGAGAGACAAAGGAAAATGAACCATATGCTTGTGCTCTTGCTTGGCACAGAGTCAAACGTACTGTCTTGCAATGGATACATGAGCTTGGACCATAGACTACAGCAACAGTGATGGTCTAAAGGGTCCAGTCTCCTTTGAAATTTTTTAACTCTGCAACCCTCCTCTACCCTCACACTCAGGTCTCAGCATAACTTTGGGGATGGTTAGAGGACTCTCCATTGACTTATGCTGAGGATGCAGCAGTAGGAAATTCAGAGCCAGATCAAATTTGATTTAGAAAAATAAGCCAGTGCACTCTTTAAAAATCCAAGGGTTTTCTAGCAAATTCATTCCTGAGATATAGATTATATTCATCCAAAGAGACCTTAATCTCTATTGAGGGCTACTATGGGATGAACTGTGTTCCCCTCCAAAATTCATATTTTGAATGAAACCATCCTATTTAGAGATAGGATCCTTAAAAAGGTGATCAAATTAAAATGATGCTACTAGGTAGGGCTTTAATCTAATATGACTGGCATCCTTACAAGAGAGGGAAATGCATCTTCAAGCCAAAGGAAGAGGCATCAAGGGAAATTAAACCCGCTGACACCTCGACCTTAGACTTCTGGCTTCCGGAACTAACAGAAAGTAAGTTTCTGTTGCGTAAACCTGTGGTATTTTGTTATAGTAGTCCTAGTGAACTAATGTAACATCTGAGACCTCGCTGTATGTTGGCCACACTTTACCATCACAGTGGCAGCACGGTGCCCTGTACACCACAGCTACACTGAATTCTGTGACTTGTTAGCTCTATTGGCTGCTTCTGCTTTTCTTGTGTATTGGGAGTGTGAAGAGCAATGTGTCTTCTCTAATTATCTTCTACTTACATTGTATGGATGTGTGAAATAGAAAATACACCTTATTACTTAAGTAATTCCTACTACTTGCTAAAGTAAAACAACAACAACATTTATCTATTTAAAAGAAACAGGGGAAATCATGCTTTTAACCCAAGGTACTTTAAAGCTTGTACTTGTTCCAATAGTCGGGTGTTTTTGGAAAGATAGGAACTCTGCCTCTTGTAATTATGAGTACTGCAACTTCAGACATTCAGCAGAATCATGTAGCCAGCACTATTCATATTCTAGACCCTTTGCCAGTTGTGTAAAGGTCATGTGGAGGTGAGCAGAATATGAGGTATCTGGCTCCAATTCCACTTGAAACATTAAAGTGACTCCAGATTTATAAAGTAGAGAGGGGGAACAGCATGCTGAACTACAAAGATCCCAAGCCAGAGTGAGCCAAATGGTACATTCTTGACTAATAGTGACTGACAATGCAAGGGAGAGGAGACTTTCAGAGCAGAATAGAAGCTCCATTTCAGTACAAGATGTAGGAAGACATATGAGAATAGTTGGCGGAGAGATGACTGAAGAAATGAGAGTAAATAGCTGGCAAGAAGGACAAGAAAACTGTTCACCTTTTTTTTTTTTTTTGCATGGATATGAAAACTCACCCTTTTCATAGTCAAATACTGGCACTCTGTGAGATAATGGTAAAAGAGAAAATTAAGAAAGTTAAAACAGATGAATCTATGGTGTTCTCAGTGTACGAGAGGAAATTCTACTGATGGTCTATTTGGAAGAGTGTCAAGAAGAATATGTAACAAGGAAGTCAAGAAGATGAAAATGGGTTAAAGCATGATAGGATTATTACGGATGAACTAATTTTGGTCTAACACTTACTATTGCTTAGGCACCATGCAAGTATTTACATGAACAATGAGTAAAGTATACTTGTTATTTCTGTTTCATAAATGAGAAAACTGAAGTTCAGGGGAGGTGAACAACTAGACTTAAGTCACGTAGTTTACAAAAGGCTGAGTCAGTACCCAAATCCAGGTTTGCTGAGCTCCAGAGCCCTTGCCATATGTAACCACCAAACTGAAATTTGCATCAGTTTCCAAAGCATTCCCTTTCTCCTACTGTGATCAATACATTTATACTCTGGCCTGAACATGTAAATTGTTTGCAAAAAGCTCGTGCAAGCACAAGGCTGAATATATTTGTTAATTTTCCCCTGAATAACTCTGCATAGCGCTTTACTGTATCAGACTTCTCTTTCCTACAAGGCAGGGGGTATCTCTACACAATTTGTTTTGTTCAACGGTTAGCAATGCAATAGCGCACCCAAATAAGTGCTCTTCCTGTAGATAACTACGCTTGTTAGAAAACACCCCGAGGAATGAGATCAGTGAGAGCTTTGGGTTCAGAAAGCTTACACATTTAGGGTAGGGAACTATTGCACTTATGGTGTGAAATTTCTTTTCCCTAACATCTTCTATTCCTTGGGTAGTAAAATCGAAAGTGTTCCTCTTTAGTTCGTGTGTTAATTTAATTCTGTGAGAAAATAATTATATTCTAGGAAATCCAGCAAGATGGCCTACTGAGGTAAGTATGTTTTTATTTATCTCAGTGATACAGCTTATCCAATCAAGTGTTTCCCCCTGCCTCCATCAATTGCTTCAGTTGCTCTGAGGCAATTCTATTAGGAATGAAATATAGTTAGAGGGGGTTCTCAAAAAGTGCTTTATCTTCATTATATAGAAAATTCTATTCCAAACGAACCTTTGGGGAAATCTTTTTTACTGACATACTTTCCTTTCATAGTTTTGTTTTAAACACGGGGCGATTTCCCTGCCAAAGCCTCATTTTTCTCCTTCTTCTTGGCTAAGAGCTGTTTTCTGGAGACTGTGCACCTCCCCCAACCCCTCCATGGATCTACCGTGATGACTCTCCTAAGGACACATTAGAGGGCTTTGCCCTAATCCATATTTTACTAAGGAGCCCCAGGAGTGAGAAGGTCCTTCACTAGGATTTGATTAAACAAATTCTTAAAGCCAATAAAACCTTTTCAAGTTGTAAGAGAAAACAGCATTGCTTCACATTCCCAAGGAGGGCAGACATTTCTCTTTTCAGTCTTCATTAAGCAACAGGGTTTGGGATGGAGTGCATTTTCTCCTCTCTCGGATCAGCTCAGAGGCCTGACTCGAGCGGTGTTTGCCCATGAGGGTAGCTTTATTGATTAGGACTACACAATTGTGACTTTAGCTATTTCTACACGTTTCAGAGCAATTTATATGTAACTTTCTTCTGCCACTTCACAGGGTTATCTAAAGGGTAGAAGAAACTAAAATAAGTAAGGTCAGGCAAAGCTTGTGATTAAGCTGGATCTGAGGTAAAATAATACAATTTATCCCTGGGAGAACTGAAAAAGAAAGCTACTTGTTAAATATTGTAGTTTGGAAGTATATATATGCCAGTCTGAGGATTAAAAGATTACGTTAAACATATTCCATTGAAATATGGAGCCCATTTTTATGATCAAACAGGCTTGATTATGAAAACAATCCCACTGAGTGTTTAGGAAATGGTTAAAATGCACCAAGTTGTTTACAATATAAGTAGTTAATGGTCATATTTATATATGCTAAAATACCCATAATGTCCAATGAGAAGAAGTCTAGCAAGTAAGTGGTTAATTTGATCACTGTCCATAATTACAGAGATTCATTTATTTGAGGAGGAAAAATTCCCTGCAGGCATGGCATTCTCCCAGTTGACTGATAATAACAAACAGGCTCGCCAGAAACAAATGGTTGCAGAATCTCTACTACACTGTGTTCAATAGACATAATTTAAATATCAAGTGTAGCTTTTCTTTTGTCCTAATGTCAGCATTGCAGACAAATAACAGGCCTTTGGAGGATTTTTAAACTTTGAAACATTTAATTTTTCCCCCAGCAGAGAATCAAAGACTCGCAGGAGAAAATGTATTACACACACACACACACACACACACACACACACAATGATGAGCGTCTGATCTGTTGCAGTATGCGAGCCCTGGGAATAAAGCATCTTTTTGGGAATCTCTGTAGTATTTTATTAGACAATCATGATTGATGTTACAGAATGGAAGCAATCTTTGAAAAGGAGTCAAATGTGCCACAAAAATTCGCTTGATTGTGCCAGTGGGAATATTTCCTAACATAGTCCCAAACTTCAAAAATAGTATGAAGCATGCAAATAGAGTAAGGGCCAGGGTCCATCCACTTCTTCCCAAGTACATTTCATTTATTTCACAGAAAAATGTTGGGGAAATTGTGACTCATTAGCATGAGAGAGGAGCGTCCAGTGGTATCTATAGGCTGGGTTGCACACATGTTGTTTTTCCCAGGACAAGGGAGGTATTTGAATTTCTCACTGCTTCATGTCACCCGTCTGTAACCCAGATTGTAACTTTAAGATGTTATCTCCTGGCTGCTCAGATAAACAGCCCATTATGTTTTTATGGTGGGCAGTTCTGAATCCTCGGGGGATTAGAAGATCTTGGCTAGAGTTTGTGGTTCCCTGCTAGACTATCAAGAGGTTCAGGGGATCTTGTTCAGACTATATCTTTAAGCAAACACCTTTCTCATAATGGTGTCTCACACTGCCTTCAAAAGCTGATTGCAGGGAGGGCCAGGAAGGCAATAACCCTTAATATAACAGAACCAGCCTAGGAGGGACAGACAGGGCAAAGGTAAGGCGTCTCTGAGGTTGGCATTTGTGTATTTAGCCACATGGGGTGAATAGGGGCCATCTGGTCTTGAATCTGCTCATGGTTTTCACACCATCCCAGGATCAAGTACATTTCATGCTTAATGGTGTTAGTACTGCAGAGCTTTCCCAGTCCTAACGATACATATTTGAAGTTTACTTACCTTAGCTTCTCTAAATAATGACAGTATATATAGGTACAAATGCGTCTACGTGTGTGTGTGTGTGTGTGTGTGTGTGTGTTGGGGGTTTAAGTTGTCCTTTGTAGACTTAAAAGTTTTATGTATTCATAAAACTCATATATCCTTTGGGCAGGAAAAAGTCACAGGAATGCTATACTGTGCTGCTGGAATTCTTTGTTTCCTTTGAGTGCACTGTGTGACCATTTTCTTTTTTTTTTCTTTTTTTAATTAGAGAAACTGTTTTAGATTCGTATACAGAGGAATCCCTCTTGAATAGGTGCAGGTACTATCTACCAACTGTTTCACAGAATATTTCATTTCAGAAAACACAATATATTCTCAGTTTCTGAGATCTGAAAATAAAACACAGAAACTTGAATTTTTGTTAGTATTTTTAAACCCAATATAAAAATTTCATATGACAAGCTATGGAGAGTGTCTAACTTATTAACAATTGTTACAATTAATGTGATATCTGCCTTTAGCCACACTACTTGATAGATGGCAGCAATTATACTGAATAATTCAAAACTATTACATTGATTTTAAGTATTATTAAACCATTGTAATCATATTATTTTATAAATTAAGTCAGCCACTGTGTCTTCTAAAAGGGTAATTAAAATACTACTAATTTTAATTTTGGACTGAAACAATTGAAATTTGTAATCTTCTGGAGTCTATACAATTTTAAAATGTGACTTATTTAATCAATACGAAGGTAACTAAATCTTGCTACTAGCAGACAATAGTTTCCCTTATCAATATATTCCATGGAACCTAGCCTAGGCTATCAGATTCTTCATGAATGTCAGTAAAGATAATGAAAAAAAAAAAGAGATCAAGTTTATGTTCAGCTATAGGAAGAATAATTTTCAGAAAAAGCGATGCCAATCCTAACACTGGGGCAGAGTTAACTCAATCATACTGATTGCTATTTACCACATATGAGCTCAGTCCAAACATCCAAACACAACAAAGCAAGTGCCCTCTATTGATGGGACACTGAATTAGCATTTTGATTCTGAGAGAGAACAGTCTATAACTCATCCAAAGGTTATGTTTTCAATTAGCGAAACCAGAGCAAATATATCCTAAGATTAAAACCTGATTTCCCATTAATAACAGTTAACTCAGTGGAGATTCCAAAACTGAAGTCCATACTTTGGAAACATTCCTTATAAAATAATTTTCTAACTCAGCAATCTACATAGTTTTTTGATAGTATAATCTTAATAGAATTTTTAAAAAAACCAACATCATATCTTGTATATTTTAAAGGGATGTCTAAGTTTTCATGAGTTAGTATTTTTAAATGATGTATTTCAAACATATTATGTAAGTGCTTTAAAATAGTGGACCTCTTGATCCTTGATTTGTGGAAAATGTCTACCATTCAATGGAATTTGCAAGACCAGTCCTTTTGCCTGGCCAAAGTGCTTGAATATCGATCTATGAACCAGGAGGTCACAGTTTAATTCCCAGTCAGGGCACATGCCTGAGTTGTGGGCTCCAACTTCAGTGTGGAGTATGCAGGAGGCAGCTAATCAATGATTCTATCTCATCAGTGATGTTTCCATCTCTCTCTCCCTCTCCCTTCATCTCTGAGATCAATACAAATATTTAAAACAAATACCAGTCCTCTTTTTCACACCAATCAACTGAACCAGAATTACTTTTTTTTTAGCCAGGAAAAAGTGTTAGTGCCTTTTGACATTTAAATATTGTGAAAGTGAAGGAGGAAACAAGATGGCGGCATAGGGTAGACACCGTAAATGCAGCCGTGAACAACTATTTCAGAAAAACCACAAAAAGAACACACGGACACCACTCGCACCCACAGGACGGCTGGCTGAGTGAAAATCCTACAACTAGAGAAGAGTCTGAGACTCAGAGGAGTGGCGGAAGCAAAGTACAGAGGTACGGAGGCGCGCGCACGGGGCTCGGGGAAGGGCTGGCGCCGGGGGACGCGGTTCTTTTCCAAAACGGAGAGAGCCACAAGTCCCCAGCGGCTCTGAACTCCAGTTCCAAGCGAGTTTCTGAGGACCCAGACACCCAGAGAAGGGGGACTGACTGGCACCTGGAGGAAATTCAAAGCGGGTTTCTCTCAGCGTTGCTTGCAGCAATTACCGTGAGACACAGAGACCTGGTGTCTCTCAGCGCAGGGCTGAGAAGCGCCATACCTATTTGCTCCGCCCTGCCCTGCAAACTTCCTGAGGCCCCGCCCCTCCCAAGCTGCGTCAGAGGCTTTTGCAGATAAAAGACTGAGTAGCCTAAGGCACAGGCTTAATCAACGCCTCCTTAAAGATACAGGAGCCAGCCCCCACCCAGTGGCCAGAGTGGGACTAACCTAAACAAAACAGATCCACAAGAAACACACTCGGGGCAGATGCAGTGAGCATAAAAGCTCCACTGTAACAACTCTTGCCCCATAAGGGTGTCTCCAGTACAGAAGTTCTCCCACTGTAGACACAGCTGACTCTCGTAACCAAGTGGCTTAGAGGTTAATCCCTCGCAGTGATCGCCTAAATCAGAAAGGGAAGCAGCCAAAATGCGGAGACGAAACAGGTCACAAATGACAGAAATGGAGGAAAGAAAACGACAGGATATAGAGTTCAAAACCACAGTTATTAGGTTTTTCAAGAAAATGCTAGAGATTGCCGATAAATTTAATGAGAACCTCGAGGATATGATAAAGGACCAACTAGAAATGAATCATACACTGACTGAAATGAAGAATATTATGCAGACATCCAACAGCAGACGAGAGGATCGCAAGAAGCAAGTCAAAGATATGAAATATGAAGAAGCAAAACCCACCCAGCGGGACAAGCAAAAAGAAAAAAGAAAAGAAGAAAAAAGAAAAAGGATCAAAAAG
>PVJC01043561.1:0-14472 GCA_004026665.1 Murina feae
CCTCTCAGAAATAAAGAAAAAATGTTTTCAACATATTTTTAAAATCCATTATGTGTAAATCAAAGTTTAAAGAAATGTTTCAAACTTGCCACTTCCAAATAATTTTACTCTTTTCTTATGAAAGTTATTGGAAGTATTTGTTGCTACTGCAACAATATGATGAAAAATAAATGTAATGATTTGCTGTTGAAAATATATCCATGTTCAGTGTCATCATTTTGGCAGTTTGAAACTAATCATGATAAGTATTTATACCAGGGACATTAACAAAGGTTACAAACACAGATTTCACTTAATGCATTATTGAATGCTTAGACTTATAAAAGAGTGGTGGAGAATGTTAACAATGCATATAAATCTGTAAGTATATGACACACATGGATTTAAATAGTACAAAGAATAAAAACCGAGAAAAACAATTTCCCTTCCAGTATTCAAACCCATAGTTCCATATAGCTAAGAAGTCACTTGTGTTATTGAAGAATGAGGGAAAATCAAACATATGTCTTAAATAGTGACCTGTCCTCATATTAGTTAAAGCAATACATTTGTTTAAAAATAAGCAAAAATTGGGTTAAACATTTTAGCAAAGGACATAAAGATAATTTAAATACCATACATGTATGAAAAGTGTTCAACATAAAACATTCTCAGGGAAGTGGGATTAATATGAAAGTTAGTTATAACTGTATGCATTCCATGTCCCACTATTTTAAAAGATCAACCATTGCATGTGTTGGCAGCGTTGAAGAAAAACTGGAAATTTTAAAAAATATATTTTACTGATTTTTTACAGAGAGGAAAGAAGAGGGAAAGATAGTTAGAAACACTGATGAGACAGAAACATTGATCAGCTGTCTCCTGCACAGCCCCTACAGCTGGATGTGTCCACAACAAAGGTACATGCCCTTGACTGGAATTGAACCTGGGACCCTTCAGTCCACAGGCCGATGCTTAATCCACTGAGCCAAATAGGTTAGGGCAAAACTGTAATTTTTATATACTGGTTATGGGTGGGAAGGCAAAGTGAATGACCATTGGAGATCATATTTAAAATGTGAATCATTCACCTGCACTGCAACAGGTTGAGTTGCAAAACTATATCAATAAAGAAAACTAAACACAAATATTTCCATCACATTTATTTATAATACTCCACACCTAGCAATAACCAATTTCATACACAGATCAACAGATAAATTTTCTATACATAGAATACAATACAGCTCAGGAACAAAAAATAGTCAATATTCCCGTAAGCAATTGTGTTGAATCTCAAAATAGCTGTGTGGCATGAAGAAACATGTCTGTGGAAAAGAGTACACACCTCATAGTACCTATAAAAGTATAAAAATATGAACTATTTTACTATAAAGGAAGAAAAAATCAATGACTGCATGGAAGACTGGGAAAATCATAATCAGATTATACAAGGAAAGGAGGAAAATGTAGAGTGTTGGCAATACACTTTGAGAGTTGGTGGTATAGAAAATAGTAACTAATAAATAATAACAGGAATAAAATCTGTTCCCACAAGTGTGCCTCTGCTTGGTGGGTGTCATCCAATGCACTGAAATATCCTGGTTCAATTCCAGGTCAGTGCACAGTCCCACCTGGGTCTCCAGTAGAGGGGGTGCAGGAGGGAGCTGATGGATGTTTCTCTCTCTCCCCCTCTTCCTTCCTCTCTTCCTAAAAAATATGAATAAAAGTATTTACAAATATGTTTTAAAAGAGCAAACCCTGTGGTTTGTTTAGTTACACCTGTAAGTCAATGTTTGCCACACCTTGCTTATGAGTGACAGAATAAATACATATATGATGGTTTCACAGCTTTATTTATATGTCAAGGCTCAACAACAGTACACATTAGGAAAGTGCACTTGCTTGGATGTCTGTTCCCATTTCTTGGGAGAAACAGCTTTGCCTCACTGACAGCAAATATTGACAATCAGTGAAGGCGATTGCCATCATAATTGGCAGAGATGCTGACTGGCAATCAAAGTCACATCATGGGATTGATTATAAGATTATCCTTCCTGCAGCCTTGAGTTCTTACATATTGAGAAAAGACCATGAGGTGAACACCATGTAAAGACCAGGGGAATCCACAAATCCATAACATCGTTTTCTCTGCCATTGACTTCAGATACAGGAAAAACTTTTGGAGGTGCTGACAATATCTGCACACAAAGTTCACACAAGTCACAGGCTCAGTAACATCATTGCACTTATGTTAGAAGAGATACTTTCCATCTAATTTACAGCAGTCTCTCCCTTCCTATCAATATAGTGTTTCTGTCTCATAAGTAGTTTAACTTCAGGGTTTCACAGCAAATGTCACAAGACTATAAAATTTCATATTTCATGGGACATGACTCCTTTGTAGTACGTGGGGAGGAGTTCCCCTAAAGCCTGCTGAGAATTACAGAATACATACTTTGAAAGGATAACATAATTCATGTTATTCGCAGAAGGACAGCAAAGGTCTCTTCTTTGGGGTGATCATTAACCTCACCAATAAACAAGGTACTGGGATGCAAATTACAAAGTCATGCCATCGCTCTCCCTTCTGAAGCAGTGGAGGTTTGATGTCCCCACAATAACTGTTCACATCTACATGCTTACAGATTACAACAGTGCTTTCAAATAATTGTGGGATGTGAATAGAACCAACACAAGTAATGGTACAACAGGAAAAAAAGAATTTTTACTAACATATCAAAAATCAGAGCCAGCAGTTTTCTGATGGGAAAAATAAAACCTAAGCCAATCACCACAGCATAATATGAAAACCACTGCCTCCCTGAAAGAGGTACTGCTTCTGTGCTGAGGATGGGTGTTCTGGGCAAACCATGGGCCATTCCCTTTCCCTAGTCAGAGAGAAAAGAATGAAGATCCTGCCAATAGTTCAGAATATTCAGAATTTATTTAAGCAGAAGAGAGCATGCGGGGTTTGTGTCTGGTTCATATGTTAAGGTGAGTCAGGTGGTAGAAGAGAAATCACTTCAGCCACAATCACTCACAGTGACATCAATTGGATAGTAGGCCTGGGCAGGATAGCAGTACAAGCAGCTCCTTCTAGCCTCACAGGTACCTAAAACACATGAGGAATCTAGCAAAGTGCATGTCGTTATATAATGTAATTATATTAATTTAAATAGAGTCACCTTCAGTGTTGTTATTCTGAGTAACAAAAATGAAATATTCACTACACATTTAAGGCTTTTCCCCAGTGTGAAGATTCAGGTGTTTTTTAAGGATATATTTTTGGGTAAAAGATTTCCAACAATCTGTACACTCATGAGGCTTTTCCCCAGTGTGAACTCTGGGATGGCAAATAAGGTGAGACATGCACCTGAAACACTTGCCACAATCCTAATATTTATAAGGCTTTTCTGCAGTGTGAACTATCTGATGTTCAATGACGGTAGAACTCTGACTAAAGGACATCCCACAATCACTACACTTTTAAGGCTTTTCTTCAGTGTGAATTCTCTTATGTTGAATGAGGTGAGATCTCTGACTAAAGGACTTCCCACAATCACTACAGGTAAAAAGCTTTTCTCCAGTGTGAGTCCTCTGATGTCGAATGAGTGTGGAACTCTGACTGAAGGACTTCGCACAATCTGTACACTTATATGGCTTTTCCCCAGAGTGAATTCTCTGATGTTGACTGAGGTTATATCTCTGTCTAAAGGACATCCCACAATCACTACACTTATAAGGCTTTTCTCCAGTGTGAATTCTCTGATGTTGAATGAGGGTGGAACTCAGACGGAAGGACTTCCCACAATCTGTACAGTTATAAGGCTTTTCTCCAGTGTGTATTCTCTCATGTTGAATGAGGTTATAGCTCTTACTGAAAGACTTCCCACAATATGTACACTCATATGGCTTTTTCCCTGTGTGAACTTGCTGGTATTTATTGACATTAGACTTTTGACTGAAAATTTCCCCACATTCAGTACACTCATAATGCTTTTCTCCAGTGTGAACTCTGTTATGTAGAATAAGATTAAAGATTTGTCTAAAAATGTTCCTACATCTGTCACACTCATAAATCCATTCTCCAGAAAATACACCCTGTGTTTCAGCAATTTTTAGATTCTGGCTGGGAGCATTTTCACATTTTCCCCACTGCTGATGCCTTTTTCCACTGAGGAATTCCTGTAAAACCTCACTGCCACTGTGTGGCTCCTCAGTGGTAAGAGTGGCCTGGTGCTGGAGAAGCTCTGAGGGAGCTTGGATGTCTTCCCCATCATCTCTGCTGTTTGAAGTCTCCTCTGATAAGTAGAAGCTGCACTTAGTCACAAATGAGGGCCTGTCCATAGCTTCATAGCAGGATGTCTCTCCACTGACATCCCTCTGGTGCTGGTGAGGGTTTTCACTAAAACAGAAGTCTCTCACACATGCCCCACTGAAGAAGCATTTGTGCCCAAAGTACTCTGCTTGTAACTCAGTCAGGTGCAAGATATCTTTTAACACTGAGAAACACTGTTTACACAAGTGGGTCCTCTGGGTTTCTGGAGCTCTTCCTGAAAACCTGACCTGTGACTCTCCTCCTACAGATACCCTCTGCTCAGAACAGAACTCATCATCATTCTTTTTATGCCAACATCCTGAAAACAGAAAAATGGTGAGAAATGATGACTGTCGTGTCAGGAGAAAGTTCCATTACAAAGGTGTGTTGCCCATGAAACCTGGGCCCCATGAAATTTTCTGAAAAAAAGATATGTGCAGGAAACATTAATACGAGGCTTCTGTGAAGTTCTGAAACTCTGAAGATCATAAAGTGTTTATGGGGCTTGTCTGTAGGAGACATAGGCAAGATTTGCAGAATTTTGCTTATGTCTTATCCAAAGTAAAATTCAATAAATAAGTAGGCTGCAAATACCAGGTACTCAAGTATGTATGTGCACCTCATAACACATGTGGAGGTCAATGTGGAAGAATACTGCAGATGCAGGAGTGCAAATGAACAGGTGCTCTATAAATGTCACAAAGGTGAACATATACTGAAGCCAGGAAGACACAGGTAAAAGGACAAGTGAGAAAGTGTGAAGTATGTGAAAAGAAAGGTGAAAAAGAGGTTCAGGCAGTGGCACATTCATCTGCACACTGTTGGAATCATTCTGGTTCCTGGCATAATTTGAGCACAGCCCTTGTTATGTATTCCGCTAGCTGCCAGTCATCTGTGCCAGGCTTCTTCTGAGACCATCCCGTATGTTCACCCTGGAAAAAAAACTAGGATTCTCCCTCCCCACTTTCTCTACAAATACATAAAACGTAAATAGTCCAAGTGTTAATGAAAGGTGACAGAAGTGACGTGCCAGCATAGGTCCAAAAAAATTCCACTTGTAATACTATTTAGGAAAGGTAATAGTACAAACAACAATTGAAGGAGGTTTTTACAGGAACAGCCCATGGTTCCTGTAAGTAGAGACCATAACCTGGCACAGGCAGTAACCCTGGACTTTTTTCTAGAGGAAGAGTGCAGAGGTGGAAGCCATAGACCTAGATATAGTTAGCTTCCCAGGGAGAGAAACAGCAAGTGGGACCCATTAAGCTGTCTGTAAGACTGCTGAATCCCAGGCACATACTGCACTTTCTGAGGAAAATAGTGTTAAAAAATTTGTGGAGTCTATTCCTCAGGGCTCTCCTCAGAGCTGAGCACTGGTATCCATTGCATATTTCACATGAAAGTGAGGAAAATTTGCAGAGTCTATGGTCTGGCTGTAGGAGAGAGAAAGCTATACATCTTACATAAAGGAAAAGAGAACATCGCCTCAGATCATTAGGAGAGATATGAGGGTCTTACCTGTAGATGATACAAGTGAAAATATTTCCAGCATCACTTCACAGTACAGAAGTCTCTGAGCCTCATCAAGGATTTCCCACTCCTCTGGAGAGAAGGCAATGGCCACATCCTCAAAGTTCATATCCTGTCATAATGGGGACAGTTCAGTCCATTATCAATTTCTCTCCTAAAATTTATGTGTATCATTCAGACCAACATCCATATCCATCTGCTCCCTCTATTTCTGACTACAGAGAATGTGCCAGGCCTTTGTTTAATCAAAGTTACTATCTGTTTATATTAATATTGATGCTGTGTCTTCTCACACAACAAGGGCAAATGAGCACATAGATACTTGTTCTCTAGGACTCACATGTAGTCCACACTGCCCCTTGTCAATACAGTGCGTGCCATGAACAGAGGGTATGGACAGTTGTCCATAATGAGAGTGTGAGTGATTTGAAAGTGTTCTTGTCAGACAATAATCTTGTTGTTCCCTGGATTCTTATTCGAAGACCCTGAAAATGTTGGCATTGCACCTCACCCTTTTCACCCCAATCCTCAGAGTGCTATGGCCATCACTTTGCACTGAGTCCTGCAGTAAATCTTTGAACCACACTTCTCTCACACAGCTTCATGCCCATAGGCACAATGTCAAAGGTAACAAGTATGTTGTGACTTGGAAGGTTTTTCTTAATCATCTTCTTTTCCAAGACTCTATTTAACCACTTCAGTAATGTATTTCTCTCTCACTCTTCCCCCTTCCCAATACCAGCATAGATGACATGGATGTATGCTATTTCATATTTGTTGATCACTGTAACTTCCCTCCTCCTCAAAAGGCAGTTGAGCACATATATTTCACCTAATCTTTGGACCAAGAATGCACCATAACAGACCCACTTTGCAGGAATTAATCTTAAATTTAGCATCTCATATTATCCAGACATCACCATAAATGAATTCCAACTTTATTCCTTCTTATGTCAATGTCAGGACCCCTGCAGCCATGAATGCACATGCCCTCTCCAAGTACACATCAGTCTTTCTACCATGATTCTCTCACACCTATACTCCCACAATCCCAAATGCCAGAGTCATCTCCCTGACTTCCTACTCATTACTCAGCATTTGTGGTTTTGTGAATGCCTGAAAAATTAAAACAGAATTAAGATCTACATCAACTCTCATAATCCACACTCATTGTGGCAGCCTTCAGTCCTTCTATGATGCTTCCTTCCCTGAATGTAGTTTCATTCAACCTCATCTATGGAGAAACACATCACATCTTCGACAAGTAGAACCCACCTCTTCTTGTGCTACACTTAATGTCCCTTTACCAGGTTCAGCCTTACTTACTCAAATCCCATCAACTGTCTCCCTCTAGCCCATGTCCATTAAGTCTCATAGATGACCATTTGTAAATGAACCAGACTGATGACCACACCACAGACCACACCTGAGCTCTCAACACAATCCTGCTGTGTGATTCACAAGTAAATAAATCACAGCTGCAGTCCCATCTTGTTTTAATTTCCCCTTTCTCTCCAATTAAACAGAGAAATGTTCGTTTTAAAAAAAGATGATCTAAAACTCCACCTTGGTCACTACATTTCCCACTATCTTTTAAAGAAGAGTTCATCCTGGAAGAAACCAAGATGGCGGCATAGGTGAACACAAGAATTGCTGCGGGGCACAACTATTACAAAACCACAATGAAAAGAAAAAATGGACACCACCCAGACCACAGGAACTCCAGTTGAGTAGAAATTCTACAACTAGAAAGAGACTGAGATACAGAGGAGGTGCGGTAATAAACTGCAGAAGTATGGAGGTGCGCATGAAGGGATTTGCGGAAAGGGCTGGCCATATTTGGAACCGGAGGTAAGCATAAGATCCTGAGGGCTCTGAACTCCAGTTCCAGGCGAGTTTCTGGGGATTCAGAATCATGTGGGGAGGAGTTGGGGAGTAGCTGAACTGTCTGGCAATCATCAGGTGCCAGGAGAAACTCCAGAGCAGCTTGAGACCTGGTGCATCTTAGGGAAAGGCTGAATTCTGGTTGGGGGCACATGTCAGGGTTGCAGGTTTGATCCACAGTGGGGGCATGCAGGAGTCAGGCCATCAATAATTCTCTCTAATCATTGATGTTTCTCTCTCTCTCCTCTCCATCTCTAAAATCAATTAAAACTTTTTTTTTAAATAGTTGGTTTCTGAATGAGCTCAATCTTCACTCTAAGCTTTTGCACATATAGGAACCTATGACTGGAAGGACCTCTCTCATCTTATTCCGCTGGTTGAAAAAATAGGTCATTTCATACAAACCTAGACCTGTACTTACAATTCTAGGCTTGGTGTCTCATCAAGGTTCCCAGATACTAGGGCCTGAGGAAAGGCAAGCCAATCCCAGGATACCACTGTCTTAGAAGTCATAAGAGTGTGAGGCCCTGATATAGGGTCCACAAACAGCACTCTTACACTGCTCTGCATTTGCAAGGATTTGTGTTAAGAGAAAGATCTGTTGAGACCCTGGCCACCACCACTGGGATCCATGGGTTCAGACTGCTCAGTACCGTTTCCCAGCCAATGGGGCCATATGTCTGGGTAATAACCATTTTACTTCAAGGCTCAGTCCTGAGTGCACACTCTTGCCAGTTACCTTATCTTTTACAGGACTTCTGTTTCCTTTTCCTAACTGCTATCATCTCTCTTCTAGGCTGTTCCTCTGAGCTGCTTTAGGAAAAGTTTTAAAAAGTACCTCACCCTCCTTTGGTCAGGACCATCCTTGTCCACAGTTTCCTGAGAATGAATGTAAAAGTCATCATGCAAAACTCTGCCTCATCTTGTTTGTTGACTTTACACAGAAAACAAGTCCTGGATTTCTCAAATCCTCCAGGTTCAGTCACAGCATCATGTCCTTACATGGAGGTTTTGCAGTCTGTTAACCTCTTTCCCCCATCACACCTTTTGTCACACATGAGCTACTCACTGTTCTGGGCACTGTGATCTGGACTGCAGGACCCCAAAGGTGCCAACACCCCAGGCTGGAGGGTTAAATCCGGTAAGGCTGAGTAGAATTCAATAAGCAGATAGGACTCCAGGAGTCACAAAGATTGCAATTCTGGTGTGTTGGGGCTCAGCAAACCTAAGATACACCACAGGGAGATACTTCCTCTGATGCCTTCTCCTACGGGCGACCTGGCACTGGGAAGCCTCAGTCTCTGTGAGAAGACCACAGAGATCAACATGACCATCAGGTAGATGCAGGAAGTCCCACCCTCACCCATTTAAACCTGGATGATATACCTATCCTTGCCTTTCATTGGCTAAACCCAGCCATCATCTGGGGCATAGCCTTTTGGGTAATGTATTTTCCCAGGCCTCCCATGTGTAAATAGGATCCCAATTACTCACAGACCATTGTGATTATTGGTGTTTGGGAACCAGAGTGGTGCTGGGAAATGACAACATTAGGCTTGTGTGGCTGGTTATAGTTTCTGGGGATAGTTGTCTCCATCTTATTTTTTATTCAGATATATCATTTCAGTTTCCACGAATCTCAGAATGCTCCTTGATGAGAAAAGTATTATTTAATTTTTTGTTCCTTAATTTCATTTTTGAGAAAGAAAATGGGACACAGAAGAGAGAAATATTGATCAGCTGCCTCCCATCGACCTCTCATCCTCCCACTGGGAATCCAGCCAGAACACCTGGCCTGTGCCTCATGAAGAATTGAACCAGAAACCTTTCCATGCACAGGAAGGTGCTTAAATATCTGGGCTATTACAGCTGTCATTTTTTAAATTTTAATATAAAAATATCACATTATTAAGAGACAAACCAGGCTATAACAGAATATATATAATCCACGTTTATTGATTTAAAGACAAAATTAGAAATGCCACAAAGGAAAAAAGTTGATATTTCATACATAGTTAGAATGTTTGTAGTCAATAGACATTAAGAATATTGGGAGCTAATAGCTACCGAATGTTTAGTATAGGTCCGAGGCCTAGAATTCATTGCTTACATGAATTATTATGTCATTAATCCTCTCTGCAACCTGAGATTTTATGAAGAAGAAATTTAGGGTCAGACGCTTAATAGAAATTGCCTGATTGTAGAGTTAAATAAAGGCTGGGGTGGAAGGCAACCCAAGTGTTTCTAATAACAGAGTTCTGACTTCAAATGTTAGGGTCTGCTGTCCCATGGAGAGGATAATTGTTAATGCATACTCATTAGGACAGGCTGGATGTAATAGTGAGTAACAAACAGCCCCCAAGGTTTAGTACTTTATATTAAAGTAAGTGTCTTTCTTGTTCATGCCACATGTCCTCCCTGGATTTCCAGGGACAAGGATAATGGTGCAGTCACCATGTAGGTAACTCCTAGGTGTTAGTAGCAATGAATAGAGAGAGTGTCAGTGTCTGATTCCAGGCTCTTGTGTTTGAGAGAGAGAATGGGACATGAAAGAGAGAAATATGGATCAGCTGCCTCCCGTCGACCTCACACCCTCCCTCTGGGAATCCAGCCAGAACACCAGGCCAGTGCCACATGAAGAATTGAACCAGAAACCTTTCCATGCATAGGAAGATGCCCAAATATCTGGGCTATTCCAGCTGTCAGTTTTTTTTTAATTTTAATATAAAAATATCACATTATATAATCCAATTTAGTTGGTTTAAAGACAAAATAAGAAATTCTACAAAGAACAAAAAGTTGACATTCCATACATAGTTGGAATGTTTGTAGTCAATAGACATTAACAATCTAGGGAGCTAATAGCTAAGGAATATTTATTATAGGTGTGAGGCCTGGAATTCATTGCTTACATGAATTATTATATCATTAATCCTCTCTGCAACCTGAGATTTTATGAAGAGGAAATTTAGGCTCAGACATTTAATATAAATCGCCTGATTGTAGAGTTAAATAAAGTCTGGGCTGGAAGGCAATCCAAGTGTTTCTAATAACAGAGTTCTGACTTATAATGTTAGGCTTTGCTGTCCCGTGGAGAGGATAATTGTTAATGCATACTCATTATGACAGGCTGGATGTAATAGTGAGTAACAAACAGCACCTAAGCTTTAGTGGCTTATATTAAAGAAAGTATATTTCTTGTTCATGCCACATGTCCTCCCTGGATTTCCAGGGACAAGGATAATGGTGCAGTCACCATGTAGGTAACTGCTAGGTGTTAGTAGCAATGAATAGAGAGAGTGTCAGTGTTTGATTCCAGGATCTTGTGTTAGTAATGACAGGTTTCACTCCTAACACATTTCATTGGTCAAAGAAAGCACATCACGAAAACATACATATTAAGATAGTTGACTGGGCAGGGTACAGGGCTGCAGCCAAATTTAGGGGGTCTGGAGAGGAACCTGACAAACTTGATGAGCCCCATGAAGGACACCACATGGTGCCAATCAATCTGGGGAAATTTGCAGGGTGACAGAGAGGAGTGGGAATTGGTAGGAAATAACCGGAGTAGTCAATCAGCATTCATTGCTTTCTCTTCATCCACCTTCACTTTATGATCGGGCTGCACTAATCCATCACCAACAAGATTCAAAAGAGTAAACTTCGAAAAAAAGGAGCTTGGTTAGTGTTCATTGGCCGTAAACTCAAACCACTTCTGAGTGTGACCTTGTTTAAATGCCTAGCTGCCTCAGTTCCCATGCTGTGATGAGGACGAAAACATACATATTAAGATAGTTGACTGGGCAGGGTACAGGACTGCAAGCATCCCAGCATCCAAGTTCTTTTACATTAACATCAGTCACTACGCTGCCTCCAAGTCTTTTTATCATTTGCATTGCCCTGGTAAGAAGACCCATTGGGGATCACAGTAAAATATGCTGATATTTACACCAATGGTGATTCTGCACTTTCCATTCATTCTGTGCATGATCTAATTGTGGGCCCACTATAGTTTTTTCATGGCCATTGAGAGAGCACTAGACTTGCTTCTTCCTTCTGGTCACAGTGTTCCCGAATGTCTATGCACACCCAGAGGATCACCAGGATACTGAAGCTAGGGAGTGATGCTCTCAGCAGCCCCAGGAACCTTCCTCTATTAGGCATCAGGCTCACATTCACATGGGGCAAGGGAGTGACCTGTTCTTGATGGACAGGAGTCTCACTGGACTTTCCCATTCTCTCCAGGGATGTCCAGGTGCTGATTTCTACAAGTGGTTATGTACCTAGGATTTTCCCTCCCCACCCCAATGTTATCCCATATCACCCATAGGCACCTGAAAACTTGAATCAGCCTTAATGGAGAGCAGCATTCAAGGGCAGGCACAGCTATGACCAGTAAGGATGAAGGGGGTGGACACTGATACTGTCCCCGGCTCTGGACCTATCAAATCCCCTGCCATTTGGAGCTGGCATTTTAGTGGAGGACATGCCAGAAACAATGGAGCAGGATATCTATGACTGGTGTAAAGAATTCAGCCAGAAAATGTAGCCAGGAGAGTCACTGCAGGTCTGGCTGAGAAATTCTGGAGGGGTAGCAGGGTCCAGGACTGGTGCATATGGGGCATATTTCCTCTGAGAACAGTTGTGCATATATTAGAAAGTAAAACATCCACCTATACTGCAAAAGCTTGATAAGTAAAACATACATCTATGTAAAGAACATTTCTCAGAATCATCTGATCTCAGTGGAAACCTATATTCTTTCACAAGAGTCTAATAGAATCAAGATGACTAATTTCAAAATAACCCTACACAATTTGTGTCATAGTCATGATCACCTTATTGCTTTTATTTAAGCACAAAAATCCCCCATGGTTTCTGAATAAATTATTCTTTATTTTTTTTAAATTAGGTTACTATTTGAGTGAAAAAATTAACTGATGAATGTGAGAAGGTGATTCTGAGGGATTCAAACATAGCTTTGGATACTGGAAAGTGTAGAGTCCATGTTATCCTAGAAATTGCTTTTCCTAGAGAAATCCCCGTTTCTAATGTGTAAAAACACTAAGCAGAAAGCATGAGTGGATAAATTGCAATATTTTATTTTCCCCCCTCTCTCTAGGATGTATTTTATCCCCATTGACTTCTAGAGACAGTGAAATAGTGAACAAAAGTGAGGGGAGAAAAGGAGAGAGAGAGAAAGTGAGAGAGAGAGAGAGAGAGAGAGAGAGAGAGAGAGAGAGAGAGAGAAGGGTAGGAGAAGTGAGGGAAGGGAAGAGAAGGGAAGAGAAGAGAAGAGAAGAGAAGAGAAGAGAAGAGAAGAGAAGAGAAGAGAAGAGAAGAGAAGAGAAGAGAAGAGAGAAGAGAAATAGAGTCACATTAATTAGTTGTCTCCCTCACATCCTATGCACTGGACTTATAGATGAACCACCAATGTAGGTCTGGAATGGAAACAGAGACAATTCGCTCTTTCACCCACAGCCCTAACCACTGAAGAACCTGTCTAGATTTTCCAGTCCTTCTTAAAACAGAGGAATCCCCCAGAGACCTCTTGGAGGCTGATGTTGGGTTTCTAAAGTTGATTTCTTCAGACAGATGTATTATAAATGTCTAAAGATCCTCATTACCTCAAATATTACTTCTTCTTTTCCATATGCTGCCCCATTATTGTGAACTTTGGTAAGATATTGCGAAATACTGTGGATGCTTACCATCTATATAGCCTGCCTGTAAACTTCAGTATTTGCATTTTCCTCTGGAGAACTATCCTTGTGGTGAATGTACTAAAGTACATTACAGATACACTTTTAAGCAAAAGTGTAAGCCACTGGTCTTTTTATTTGCATTCAGTTCTGTAAATTTCACTCTGGGATGCTGCTGAAGGGGCTGCACATCTACCCTTCTGAAGGTAGCCTGGGATGAAGACAAAGTGTGAGGCCTCCAGAGGAAAAGGTCAAGTCCGTACCCAGGGCCTGTGGCACAGCCATGATCCTAATTTGGATCCAGATTGTCCAAACAAACTACAGTGACTTTCTTCAGGTTCCTGGTCAATGATCTTGACTGGATTGTAGGCTCCCTGATAGCAGGGGTCATGCAGGAGGCACCCTATCAATGATTATCTCTTATCAGTGATGTGTCTTTCTCTCCCTCTCCCTAACATCTCAGAAATCAAGAAAAAACGTGTTTCAACATATTTTTAAAATCAATTATTTGTAAATAAAATTTACAGACATGTTTAAAACTTGCCATTTCCCATTTATTTTACTATTTTTTATGGAAGTTATTGAAGGTATTTGTTGCTACCACATCAGTGTGTTGCAAATTAAATATAATGATTTGCTGTTGAAAATGTCTTCTCATATCCATGCTCAGTGTCATCATTTGCCAGTTTGAAACTCACCATAATGAGTATTTATACCAGGGGAATTAACAAAGTTTACAAACAGAGACTCCACTTAATGCATTATTGAATGATTAGACTTATAAAAGAGTGGTGGAGAATGTTAACAATGCAGATAAAATCTGTAAGTATATGACACACATGGATTTAAATAGTACATGGAATAGAAACTGAGTAAACACTTTTCCTTCCAGTATTCAAAATGCAAAGTGCCATATAGCAAAGAAGCCACTTGAGATATTGAAAAATGACTTAAATTCAAACATATGTCTTATATTGTGACCTGTCTGTCCTCATATTGGTTAAAACAATAAATTCATTTAAAAATTAACAAAATATGTCTTTCGGCCTTCTGTAT
>PVJC01043562.1:0-14466 GCA_004026665.1 Murina feae
TGTGGCCTCCCTGCTTCCCTGCGGAACCTGAGCAAAGGTGAACAGCACACCCACAGTGGGACCTGGAGGTTGCAGCTCCCAGTCAGGCACTGCTGGTCCACAGCAGCCCAAGTGCCCCTCCTGGGACCCCTGCTGGGGAGACACCCATTGCCAGACCCTAAGGCTTCGTTCCCAGCATGGAATCTGGGGAGCATCTGCCTTCTCCCTCCTTCAGGAGCCTCCTGAGGGCTCTGCTTCCTAGGAGACGGCTCTGCCCTGGCTTCCTCGGGGACCTGACCCTGGGCCTGAGGACATGCAGATGGAGGCAAACTCCCAGACAGGGCTGAGTGAGGGCAGCAGCTCACCTTTCAAAGCTCCATTTTTCTTCCTGCAACTTCGTCTCCTTGGCTCCACTGAATGCTGAGAGACAAGAAAAAGGAGGGGCTGGGACTCCATTCTTACTCTCCTCTCTAGACAAGTGGCAGATGCTCAGGGTTCGTGAACAAAATGACATTCTACATTATCTCTGTTTCTTCCTTTTTTACTTATTATATTTTTTAGTATCAGAGTTTCTTTAATACTAAAAGATGTGGATTCTTAGCATTTTTTCTTCTCTAAAAGTATCCAGAAATTCATGGTACAGTGAGTATTTTATGATAGAAATAAAAACATGTTGATTTAAAAGCTGATGTTTTACTTACTGTTTTAAATTACATTTGCCTGGGTGACATTAGACCACATGATCATATAGGTTTCAGGTGTGGATTTCTATGTTACAAGATCTGTATATTGCACTGTGTGGTGCCACACAAAGTCAAATCTTCTCCTGTCACTTTATGTTAGGACCCCCTTCTCCCCAAGCTCCTTCCCTCTGGCAACCACAACACTGCTGTTTGTGTTCTCAAGTCTCAGTTTTATATCCCATGTGTGAGCGAAATCATACAGTTCTTAGCATTTTCTGACTGACTCATTTCACTTAGAAATGATGTCAAGGCCCATCTATGTTGCTGCAAATGGCTCTATTTCACCATTTCTTACGGCTGAGTAGTGTTCCACTGTGTATATGTACCACATCTTCTTTATCCAGCCCTCTATCGCAGGGCACTTTGATGGATTCCATGTCTTATCTGCTGTGAATAATGCTGCAATGAACATAGGGGTGTATATATCTTTGTGAAAACATGATTTTGAGTTTTTGGGTATATACCCAGGAGTGGGATTGCTGGGTCATATGGTAGCTCTATTCTTAATTTTTTGAGGAATTGCCAGATTGCATAGTGGTTGTACCATCTACATTCCCACCAGCAGTGGATGAGGTGGTATCTCATTGTACTTTTGATTTGCATTTCTTTCCCCCCACAACCTCTCCAACACTTGTCATTGCTTGTCTTGTTGTAACGGCCACTCTGGCAGGTATGAGGTGGTATCTCATTGTAGTTTTGATTTGCATTTCTGGAATTGCCAGTGAGGTTGAACATCTTTTCACATGCCTATTGGCTGTTTGTAAGTCTTCTTGGGAGAGGTGTATTTTCAGGTCCTCTGCTCACTTTTGATTGGATTGTTTGATGTTGTTTCATGAGTTCTTTATATATTTTGGAAATTAAATCTTTGTTGGTGTTACTATTTCCAAAGATTATGTCTGATCTGATTGGCTGCCTCTTTGTTTTGTTGTCTGTTTCTTTTGCTGCTGTGCAGAAGCTTTTTAATTTGATATAGTCTCATTCATTTTTGACTTCACTTCCCTTGCCTTTGGAATCAAGTTCATAAAATGTTCTTTACAACCAAAGCCCATAAGTTTGGTACCTAAATTTTCTTCTATGTAATTTATTCAGGTTTTATGCTTAGGTCTTTGATCCATTTTGAATTAATTTTTGTACATGGATACAACCTGTAATCCAGTTTCATTCGCTTGCAGGTGGCTTTCCAGTTTTCCAGCACCAGTTATTGAAGAGACTATCTTTACTCCATTGTGTGTCACTGGTTCCTTTGTAGAAAAATTATCTGTCCACATACATGTGATTTTATAGCTGGGCTCTCTATTCTGTTCCATTGATCTGTGTGTCTGTTTCTCTGCCAATACCAAGCTGTTTTGATGATCATAGCTCTGTAGTATAATTTGAAGTCAGGTAGCATGATACCTCCATCTTTGTTCATTTTTCTCAGGATTGCCCTGACTATTTAGGGTCCTTATGATGTCTCATTCTATTTCTTTAAAAAATTACATTGGGACTTTGAAGGGGATTGCATTACATCTGTATATTGCTTTGGGTAATATGGCCATTTTAACTATGTTGATTCTTCTAATCCATGAACATGGGATATTTTTCCATTTTGTTGTGTCTTTTTCAATCTCTTTGAATAATGCTCTGTAACTTTCAGTATATAGACCTTTCATATATTTTGTTAAGTTTATTCTTAGGCATTTTATTCTTTTGGTTGCATTTGCAAAATAAATATTTTCTGTAGTTTTGTTGTCAGTATACAGCAAGGCAATGGATTTTGCATATTGATTTGTATTCTGTAACTTGGCTCTATTTGTTTATAGTTTCTAATGTTTTTGTGTGAAGTCTTTAGGTTTTTATATATACAGAATCATGTTGTTCACAAAAAGTGACAGTTTGACTTCTTCCTTCCCAATTTGGATACTTTTTATTTTGTTCTCTTGTTTTGCTATAGCTAGGACGTCTAGCACTGTGCTAAATAAGAGTGGTGAGAGTGTACATCCTTATTTTATTCCTAATTTTAGAGGAAAAGCTTTCAGTTTTTCATCATTGTTCATTAGCTGAGGGTTTATCATATACTAGAGGCCTGGTGCATGGATTCATGCACTAGTGGGGTCCCTCAGCCTGGCCTGTATCCTTTCACAATCCAGGACCCCTCAGGGGATGTTGTACTGTTGGTTTCAGCCGAAACCGGCAGTCCCACATCCCCAAAGAGATGTAGTAGTGCGTGAAGTGGCAGGCAACCAGGGAGGAGTCCAAGCCCCAGCTGAGCACCGCGCGATCCCACTCATTCCAGCCCCGCTGCACCTGCTGCCATCACTGGCGCTTGTTAGTGCTGCTGTGGAAGTGGGAGAGACTCACACTGCCACAGCTGTGCTCACCAGCCATGAACCCGACTTCTGGCTGAGCGGCACTCTCGCTGTGGGAGTGCACTGACCACCAGGGGGCAGCTCCTGTGCTGAGTGTCTGCCCCCTGGTGGTCAGTGCATATCATAGCTACTAGTGGAGCAGTTGAGCAGTTGATGGACTTTTATATATTTAGATGGGCTTTATTATGTTGATGTACTTTCCTTCTATTACCATAAAAAAACTAGGGGTGCAGCATGTGAAATCACACAGCCCTGCCCACCCGTGTGCACCCCACCCACCCACCTGCCGCCCCGCCTTGACACCCTAACCTTCCCATCCAGAGCTCAAGTGTGCCTGGCCCTGCCCCCAACCCCTCTGGCCGCTTCAAGCCCCACTCTCAGTCTCGCCTCCTCTGGTGCCTCCCCGCTTCTGCCCCATCTCCAGAGCAATGCAGTGGCTCTGCCCCATCATGGCGC
Source organism: Murina feae (assembly GCA_004026665.1). Taxonomy (NCBI): domain Eukaryota; kingdom Metazoa; phylum Chordata; class Mammalia; order Chiroptera; family Vespertilionidae; genus Murina; species Murina feae. The sequence continues at coordinate 3,527 of PVJC01043562.1, forward strand.
CAGAGGAGAGCATGGAAGTCTCATGCTTGTTGCAGAGTTTTGAGTGCTGCTTTCTGGCAGCACATGCGCTGTGCTCCTTCCCCTGGCAGGTGGGCGGAGGGGCGCTCTGAGTGTGAATGGTAGGTGGCGAAGGACTGATGAGGGGGGTGCTATGGGCTCTCACCCCTGTCCTCCCCACCACGGGATGGTCTCACCTCCTCCGGGTGCCTCCCCGCTTCCGCCCCATCTCCAGAGCTTGCAACCTCCTGCTGATCAGTCATTACAGCGTGAGGGTGGCATTAGCGTATCAGCTCTTTATTATATAGGCTTTTATTGACTTCAGAGAGGAAGGGAGAGAAACATCAATGATAATTAAAAATCATTGATTGGCTCCCTCCTGCATGCCCCACATTAGGGATAGAGCCCACTACCCAGGCATGTGCCCCAACCAGGAATCAGACCAATTACCTCCTGGTTCATAGGTCAACACTCAACCACTGAGCCACACCAGCTGGCCTCTATTCCAATTTTATTGAGTGTTTTAATCATAAATGGATGTTGTATCTTATCAAATGTTTTTCTGCATCTATTAATAAAATCATGCAATTTTTATCCTTCCTTTTGATAATGTGGTATATTATATTGATTCATTTTCATATGCTGAAACATCTTTGTGACCCTGGAATGAACCACTCTTGATCATAATGTATTATATTTTTTATGTATTACGTTTCCTAGTATTTTGTTTAGAATTTTCACATTTGTATTCATAAGAGGTACTGATCTGTAGTTTACTTTTTTTTAAATTATTTTGCCAGGTTTTGGTATTGGGGTTATATTGGCCTCATAAAATATATTAGGAAGTATTGCCTCTTCTTCAATTTTTTGAAAGAGTTTGAGGATAGTTTTTAAGTATTCTTTGAATGTTTGGTAGAATTCATCTGGTCTTGGACTTTTATTTTGGGGGAGGTTTTGATGGTTGTTTCAACTTCCTCACTGCTGATCAGTATATTTAGATTTTCTAATTATTCATGATTTAGTCTAGAAAAGCATATATACATTTCTAGGAGCTTATTCATTTATTGTAGATTACTGAATTTGGTGGCATGTAGTCTTTCATAATATTCTAGTTTGATTCTTTGTGTATCTGTTATGTCTGTGGTGACTTTCCTCGTATTTTTTATTTTGTTTATATGAGTCTTTCCCCTTTTTCCTTACTGAATCTAGCCAGGGGTTTGTCAATTTTATCAATATTTTCAAAGAATCAGCTCTTTGCTTTATTCATTTTTTGGTATAATCTTTTTGTTTTCTATTTCATTCAATTCTGCTCTAATTTTTATTGTTTCTTTCCTTCTGCTGATTTTGCTTTTGTTCTTCTCTTTCTAGTACCTTAAAATGTGATCTCAGTCTTGACCTTCGCAGCTTCTGTAAGCACAGCTATGCTGCGTGGCAGTGAGATTTGTTTTGTCCTCACCATAATCATGACTCCTGACCTTGACGGGGTCCTATCCCAAGCACCCTAGCTGAGGACCAGTCACAGGAAATAGCAGTTCTACTGCAATAGCTCTTGGTTTACAGATAATTTACTTCTTGTCCTGACTCCATGGGCAAAGGGAAGCAGATTTTGGGAGCACAAGTGATGGCAGAGCTTTGTGGTTCTGTTCCTTTGTCTGCATCACCACCACCTAACCTGACAGTGGCGAGTCACAGAGCAGAACCCTGTGCTCTGTCAAGCATCTGCTGGCTCAGTCACTGTTCACTCCACTCGCCACTTGCTCTGCTGAATTGCTCCCTGCTGTTCTCTGTTCCTCCTGGAAGAGGGTAGACTCTGCTGCTGCTGGCTTCCTCCCCTCTCTAGGCAGAGCCGCAAGTCTCAGCTGCAGGCCTGCTCCTTTGGGCTGCCTGCCCTTCCATCCCTTCTCATCTCCCGTTTATTCCTGGCTGCTCACCTTGAGAGGTTTCAATGTGCAGGTCTCTCAGGCATGCCTCTGTGTTGAGCAGGAAATTCTTTGTTCAGTTATAGTTGGTTAACATGTTGAAATTCCAGGGTGAGGGGCTAAGTAGCTCTCTTACGCCACCATTCCACTGACTAGAATCCTTTTTACTTGTTTTTAAAGTGTATAAAATATTTTTTCTTTGAAGAATGCAAAAAAGAATTTTCTGAGTGAGATCTACCATTGATTTCTTTCATCTCTGTTTCTCTGCCCAAGAAACACATTCTCAGATCTGCAGGCCCATCTGAGCTCCCTCAGGTATGACTCTACTTCCTGAGGCCACAGTCTTACAGTCTTACCTCAGCCTCTCCCTCAAATTATTGCTCTCAGATCAGTCTTAACAGAGGAGAAGCTCACCTAAGACACTTGCCATGGGAAGATATCAAGTTAACTAGGGCTCTGGGTCTGTCCCTCACAGAGATACAGCCCTTAGAATCCAGTCCTTGGCTGCTGGCCACTGTGTTTGGGGCTGTGCCCTAAAGCCCTCTACCACACCTGGACTCCTGGTCAGAGATCTTTGCATAGAAATCCTTGTGCCTGCTCTAAACCCTGCCTCACCTGGCTGGTTCCTAGAAGGATGAAGTTCTATTCTTGCCTGAGAACAGTCATTCTATTCTTTCCCAATTCAAGAGTCTCTCTAGGTGATTCAGAAAGTGGAAATAAGAAGAGAAAAATAGTAATCTCTGTTGAATCTGCGGCCAGGGATCCTTACCTTCCTGATGTGTCTATGTTCCCTCGGTGGTGGTGAGGATTGATCTCTCTCCAATAACAGAACTAACACAAAGAAGAGCAGTGCTCCACACACAATGCCGAGGATGGTCTCAACCACCCAGCAAAGATTGCAGCACTGCCAGGTAGCAATAGTGCTTTTCAGAGGGAAGAGAAGGTTCTCCATGATCTGAATCGCATTGCTGCCCTTAGGCAATGAAGCACTGCCAGCTCACTTTCCGCAGAAACCCAGGCCTGCATCACAGAGCTGAGACCTTGTCACAAAGGTTCCTGAGGGTGGGGGAGGGACAAGAAGAGGAGGATGCCCATCCCCCACCACCTACCCCACATCTCCCTGTACCCTTCTGGACCTTCTAGATCTCTCCTTCAGCTCTTCTCTCATCCTGCCAGAGAGACCTTAGCCAATTTCCTATTAATTTCATCTGGAACCTAGATGTCACCCGGTTCCCTTTGTCCCTCAGAGATCTTGACTTGAGGCCCACCAGTTTCATAACCTTGAAAATCTGAACTTGAACCTGCAATTGTGGCTATTTCCCAGGGATTTGTATTTTATTTCTTCTGTCCTCAACTCCAGCTTCTGCACATCATGTTTTTGTCTTATATAAACCCAGGCTCAGAACTTTTACACTTACTTAGTTTTATGTATTTTGAGTAGTGTTTTGTCACATTTTCAGAGAGACTTGCAAACAAAAAGTTAAAAGAATTTATTATTCAAAAGGTATAATTCTAAATATAAACAAATTATATGTACTTAAACCTTTAAATAATAACTATAAATTTACAATATCTATAATTCTGGAGTTAGTAAAGCTTCAAACTGCACAAAGACTTTTGGGAGACACACACACACACACACACACACACACACACACCCTTTTACAAACCAATCCAATATTTTCAAGTCCAAGAATCTATAATTTTTAACATTTTTTTCAAACATGTGTTGGCCCAGTGTTCACTCTCCACTTAAATTTTGAAACATGTTATCTTAGTCCATGAGGGCTGCTAGAACAAAATATCACAAACTGGATTAAAAACAATAGAAATTTACTTCTCACAGTTCTAGACTTGGCTGGCAAGTCCAAGGTCAAGGAATGAGGTCACCTTCTGGTGATGGCCCCTTTCCTGGTTCATAGCTAGAGCCTTCTCGCTGTGTTCTCACATGGTGGAAAGAGGCTAGGGACCTCTGGAGCCTTTTTTATAAAACACCAATCCCATTAATAAGGGCTTGTAAGTACCACTCAATGGCCCTATCATCTTTAGGAGTTAGGATTTCCACATATAAATTTGGGACAATACACAAACATTCTGACATGTGCATATGTGCTACACCCAGAAACCAGAAATGGGTCAGGGTGAGCCTTAAGGTTTGTAGGGTGGAAGGTGAGACAGGGGTCATCAATTCAGGTCTTAAGCAGCCTCTTCGGATATCACTAGTGTGTTCTGTACATATTCGCTTTTCTGACTGTGCCCTGCCTTTCCATGCCCCCCCTCCAGACATGTGGAGCCTCAAGTCCAGCCTGAACCATCTAGAGAGCTATGGTACCACAAGACTCCCCTACGGTACCCTTCTCATCCCTTCAGCAGCAGTAATCGGGGTCCACATGGAGAACCTGTCTTAACGCTCCAGGTGCCCTTAAAAGGAAGGCGTGTCCCCTCCTTGCTGGTCATATTTTTAGACGGTTTTGTGGGAACCAGGGCATTTGAGTTTACTTGGCTGCATTGTCATGAACAAGCGCATTTTTCTATACCTACTATTGCTTCTATGGTTCTCAGTCTTTTCCTCCTTTATGCCATTGTTACCTTGAATTCAACCTGTTACCAGTATTTGGGCTTAGGCCATCCTTGTATTCATATTTGCTCTCTGTATTTTTTGATTGTTTAAAAAATATTTTAGAAATATTTTTTTTATTGATTTCAGAGAGGAAGGGAGAGGGAGAAAGAGACTGAAACATCAGGTCATAAGCTACAGCCTTAAGACCTGAGAGAGAATCATTGATGGGCTGCCTCCTACACATCCTCAACTGGGGATCAAGCCTAGAACCCAAGAATGTGCCCTTAACTGGAATCAAACCTGGGATCCTTCAGTCTGCAGGCTGACACTCTAGCCAAAGAGCCAAATCCGCTAGGGCTGTTTAAAATTGTTTTACATTTAAAAATCTTATCTGACCATCTTTACCTTGATTCATTTAATTATTGTTGTATTATGATTTACTTTTGCCATCTCAGTTTACACTTCATTTTCCATACTTTATTGCTACTTCCCCCCCTCCTTTTGCATCTTCCACTTTATAGATCAAGTGTTCTTTTTATTTACTTGAAATTTGGAAATTTTTTATTTGTAATGGTTTTATGTCATTGTTAATTTCCTCTTCAGTTTCTTATGTGTGTCAATATTAATATCAGCTCACAAAACCAAACAAGCACTCTTGTCTCATCTCCTCTGATGTTACTTTTTCCATCACGGCAGTCTTTATTTCAAGGGGACATTTTCTGGAGCTTTAATTCTGAGTTATATGAATATGCTACACTTTCATCTACATTTTAGGATACAGTAAAGGCCATTAGCATCAATCATTTCACAAATCTAATAGCATGTTTGCAGGTTTATTTTTTTTCTTACTGGAGTATTTTATTTAAAAATATTTTCAAACAGATTTGAAATACAACTTTTTTTTCTGTTTTTTTAAAAATATTTTTTATTGATTTTTTTTTTTACAGAGAGCAAGGGGGAGGGATAGAGGGTTAGAAACATTGATGAGAGAGAAACATCGATCAGCTGTCTCCTGCACACTCCCTACTGGGATGGGCCCGCAACCAAGGTACATGCCCTTGACCGGAATTGAACCTGGGACCTGTCAGTCCTAAGGCCAACACTCTATCCACTGAACCAAACCAGTCAGGGCTGAAATACAACTTTTGAGTCCTTATTTCCTGATAACATCTTTTTCTATGACTTTCTATTTAAAAGACATTAACTGCATATAATCCAAGGCTTAAAATTTGTTTCTTTTCAATCCTTTAAAATATTACTCCCCTGTATTCTTGTCTCCAGCATTGCTGTTGAAAAGGTTGATGTCAAAGTCAATTTTTTAAAAAGGATGATCTGACTTTCTATCATTTTGATAGGATATTACAAAACAAAGAGTGTAAGTCACCTAACTAAAATGTTAATGCAAGATGAAAGAAATTAGAATCTTCTTGGGATATTCAGATACACAGGAAAATTAACCATCATGCACTCATTCAGGGGAAAAAATAAGAAAGAAACTTGATGAAAGAGACAGTCATTAAATCCAAGAACAGTTGGATGTACCTGAAATGAACATCCAAGAAATAAAGCTGACAGCTGGCAGCAGGCCTAGCGAGCAGTAATTTATCAAAGAGAATAAGATTAGGTTATCTTGGTGATGTGCTGCAAAAGATGTTATATTTCCTTCTAGTCTTTCACAATAAAGGTAAATCAAACTCCTGGAAAACAAGAAATAATGTACCATAAATGTACAACATTTGAGTAAAATGGCCATATTTTTATGTGTAATATCTATTGTAGATTCTATTTCTTTTCAGAAATGTAATTTAGAATTGATGGCATATAATTTTTAAAATGACATTTCAAACAATGAAGAGCAGATAGTTTATCTTCTTTTTAAAAAAATATGTTTTTTAATTGATTTCAGAGAGAGAAAGGGAGAGGGAGAGATAGGACATCAATCAGAGAGAATCAGCTGCCTCCTGCACAGCCCCTACTGGGGATCAAGCCTGCAATCTGGGCATGTGTCCTGACTGGGAATTGAACTGTGACTTCCTGGTTCATGGTTGACACCCAAACACTGAGCCACACTGGCCAGGCAATAGTTTTACCTTCTTAATTATTGAAACCTGGAGGTTTTTGGAGGCTTACGTATTCATATAATTTCATTTTCTTCACAAAAAGACTAGTGTAACCATTATGTGAAATAGATTTCTGCCAAGAAATAATTCCCATCATTTTACAAAATGCTAACAAAAATTAATATCCTCCACACAGCTGGACTTGGATAAGAGTTTAATGGAATCTACTATTAGAAAGTACAAAATGAACTGAAGGAGCAGGTATCCACACTGTGCAGGTTTGTTGTTGTATGTTGTTAAAAGCTAATTTTCTTATGATTAGAATTTACTTTCAACACACTATTAATGTAGTAAGAAACCCTGGAGGGCCTTGAAGGCCTTGTTTTCCCAGAACTATAAAAATAACTTTTATTATCTAAGACAAAAAAAATAGAATAGTGACACTGCTTTATCATTTTGAAAATCTCTTTTGTGTTTGGTTTACAGAAGAAAGTTTATTCAATCTCTTATAATATCATACATTGTACAAGTTTATCTGGAAATTCCTTCACAATCATGTCCTTTATCCACTTATTCTCTATTATAAGCACTTGTTCTATCATTAATTTATTTCCTAAGCTTGGTATGTTCATATTATGATAATGACATTGCAGTTTCTGTGAATCTTACCTTTTCAGTGTAGCAAACACAAAGATTACACATGATTAGATATGTATCATTAGCTTATTACCCTTCTGAATTAGTGGTTCTATCTCAAATGAGACAATGATTCTTCCAATATCCTACATGGTTTTTAAATATGTTAACATGTACAAATATATACTGTAGACTGTAATGTGCTACAGAGCCCTGAAAATACACCGCATGTCCAAGGCTGCTCTAAGTATGGGCCTAATCAGGGTGCTCAAGGCCAAGGTACTTTTAAGCAGGTGCAAGGTCACAGTGATCTGACGATATACTGTACATGTGTGCCCTTCTGTAGCCAAAATGATTGATGTAACTATTGGCATGAAGCCTTCTTTGTCTCTGGAGTAATATACAGGTTACTGACCAGCTTGTCTGAAGGAGTGTGAAGAAGACCAAGATGGAGAGACAGAGCTGAGAGCTAGTACTGCTACGATGTGGCAAGGGCTCATAGCTCAGATATAGCTACCATGTTAACCAGCTAGAGGGTGCTGGGCAGGAGAAGCTGCTGAGCCAGAGAGGCTCCTGAAACTGTAGCTCCAAGGGAGAGCTCAGGCACTATTTCTATGTAAAGCTTTAGGTTTAGAGGCAGTGTGCGGCTGCTCAGATAATAGCTGTGGGTACAGAGATTAATGCTGCTTTGTAGGAAAGATATGTATTTACCAGCCAGTGTACAGTTGCCTGCCTAGTTGGGACACTGTTATGGAAGACTGTGTTGTCTGATAACTATATGTCCACTGGCTTCTGCAACAAAGACTCTTATACACCCACAACTTCGTTCCTGGCTTCACCCTCTAAGATCCAGCATCCAAGGAGGTCCAGCCCCAGGTAGAGGGCTTAGACCCAACACCTGTAACTGGTGAGCAGAAGATAAAGGAAGAACTTGGACTAGAATCCTACAACAGAGGTACCCCGGGACCAGCCAGGATCCAGGAACACGGGAGCCCATAAAGACGCGGACTCAGAGAAGCCTTGCGCCCTCCCACGGAAAGGTTAGAATTTGCTGAGATAAAGTTGCGATTTGTTCCAGGTGGGAGACGACCGAGTGTGTGTGTGCACGGACACGGTAAATCTGCACCCCTCAAACCCCTCTGCCCCCTGGGGTCAGCAAAATCCACGAGGGGGAGGGGAACCCGTGGGGCTGCTGGCAGAAAGGAATTCTGAAAAAATCGGCTCATAGCTTGATTGGGTATGAAGACGGCAGCCTTGGACTTTGCCAGTGTTCCGGCTGCTAGCGCCAGGAGAGAGAGGATGTGCGGAAGTGACTGGGAGAGCATACAGTTAAACAGGATCTTTTTTTTTCTTTCTCTCTTCTCTCATTAAATCCTCACTCTTGATTATTGAGCCCATCACACAGGAACACCCAGTTGGGGTCACTGACAGAGACTGCAGGGGAATATTGTTTTTTTGTGGAACCTGGGGATCAGAGCGGGGGAAAAACACCAAAAAATCAGCTTTGGGGCAGATCACTCCCCCTAACCAGTATTTAGTGCTGTAAGGAAAACGAGGCTTAAATAATGGCTAGAGAGGACTGAGAGCCCCGAAGGTCATTCCAGGAATACTGCCACCCAGAGGCTGAACAACAAACTGACCCTTCTGTAAACACGCAGTCTGGAAACAAAAAAATACTGCCCGCTTTAAAATTAGGACTGTGATCCACAACACAGAAGAGCAGTGTATCACAGGTAGCTTCAATCCTCTCCTAATAACCTGACAGAACAAAGGAGAGTCAAACCGAAGAGAAGAGGAAGTGAATGACCCTCACTACTGTACATTTTTATTTTTTCACCTTTTACCAAAGAAATTAATTTTTTTCTTTCTCTTTTTTTTCTCACTTGAGCTTACTTTTTTAATTATTACGTTTTTATTTTTAATCAATATTATTACTACTACTATTTTACCTTTTTTAGTGTAATTTTATTTTCTCCTTAATTTATTTTGGGATTAGCGTTCTACGTTCTATTTTCATTTCTCCTTTGAGCATCACTTTACTCAATCTCAATCTTACCTTTATACCAACACTCTCTTCTTCACCTTTCTCCTTTTGTTGTCCAGTTTCTCTTACCCCAGTCCTGCTTTAAACTATCCCTACTCCCTCTTTTTACCTCCTTTTAAAATTTCACCCTACTTATATATTTAATTTCCAATCCCCTGCTCTAAGTCCATACTCATCTCACTCTTCTCTTTCTACACTATCCATATTTTTCTCTTAACTTTCATTTCTCTCTCTCTCTCTCTCTCTCTCTCTCTCTCTCAGCTGTTGTTAGCTTGATTGTTGATTATACTGTTTTATTTTAATTTAAAAAAAAATTTTTTATCCCTTGGTTATTTTGTTGCCGCTGTTTTCCCTCACCTCGCCTGAAATTAGTGGTTGTTTATGGTCGGCATTCATCTCTAGGTATCTGTTGCTGACATTCATTAAAATTAGTGGCTACTCTATTAGAAACCCCTCCTTATATAGTTTCTTCCCATCTTTTATTTCACTCTCTTTCCTATCTCTCTTACCTTTTTTCTTTGTCCCTCTCCCAATTTCATTCTTGCACTCTCTTTTTCCCCCCTTTCCCCTTTTTCTTTTTCTCCTCCTCTTTCCTCTAATTCTCTTTTCTCTGGTGGCCACCTTTATTTGGAGTTATTAGTATCGTGAATACATCTGTGTTCAGTATTTCGTGCATTGTGCCTTGTTGTGTGGTATTTCGTACATTTAAATCAACACAGGAGAGAGAGAACCACGTAAACAGACACAGAGAAGAGAGACCATGGGGAGACAAAGAAACAGTCCACATGTGAAAGAGAAACAGGCATCACCAGAAAAGGAAGTAAACAAAATGGAGGCAACCAACTTGTTAGAGAAGGAATTCAGAGAAATGGTCATAAAGTAGTTAAGAAGAATGGAAGACAAATTCAACAATATGTGCAAGAACCAAGAGGAAATGTTGAAGAACCAAGAAGAAATGAAAAGTGACATCACTGCTATGAAGAACTCAATAGAAAGCATCAACAGTATAGACTAGATGAAGCAGAGGATTGCATCACTGAGCTAGAAGACAAGATAGAAAAAAATACCCAAACAGAGCTGCTTCTAGAAAAAAAATTAAAAAGCAGGAGGAGAGCCTAAGAGAACTTTGGGACAACACAAAAAGAAACAATATCCGTGTAATAGGGGTGCCAGAAGGAGTGGAAACTGAGCAAGGAATAGAAAGCTTATTGGAAGAAATAATGACAGAAAATTTTCCAGTTATACGGTAGAGTAATCCCACACAAACCCAAGAAGCTTACAGAATCCTAAACAAAATGAATCCCAAAAGACCAACGCCAAGGCACATTATAATTAAATTGGCAAACACCAATGACAAATAAAGAATCTTAAAAGCGGCCAGAGAGAGACAGAAAGTTACCTACAAAGGCTCCCCAATCAGACTAGGGACTGATTTCTCAACAGAAACACATCAGACAAGAAGGGAATGGAGTGAAGTATACAAAGTCATGCAAAGGAAGGGTCTGAATCCAAGAATACTGTACCGAGCAAGGCTATCAATCAAAATTGAGGGTGAAATTAGGAACTTCATGGACAAGAAAGGACTAAGCGAGTTTGTTACTACCAACCCAGCAATGCAAGAAATGTTAAAGGGCCTACTGTAAAAAGTAAAAATAGGAAACGAAGAAGGAACACAAGGGTAAAGAATAAAAATGGCGACAAAGAAGTATTTATCAATAATAACT